>JAKUBZ010000042.1:0-73210 GCA_030567055.1 Petasospora taoyuanica
CTCTGAGTCTCTTTCTGTTTCTGTTTCTACCACATCTGACATTTCTTCCAGTGCTTCCTCAGGTGCCTTGTCGGAACAGTCAGCCTCTCAGTCTGGTTCCCAGTCTTCACAATCCAGCGGTGAACAGTTCTCGTCTTACGACTCTATTCTGTCGTCTTACGTGACATTGGATGTTGCTTCCACTATTGTCTCTCTTGAGAGCTCAGGAGCCTCCTCTGTGTCTGTTGTCGAACAGTCTTCAGTGGGATCTCCTTCCGAGTCATCTGGCTCTGAGTCTCTTTCTGTTTCTGTTTCTACCACATCTGACATTTCTTCCAGTGGTTCCTCTGGCGCCTTGTCGGAACAGTCAGCCTCTCAGTCTGGTTCCCAGTCTTCACAATCCAGCGGTGAACAGTTCTCGTCTTACGACTCTATTCTGTCTTCTTACGTGACATTGGATGTTGCTTCCACTATTGTCTCTTCTGAGAGCTCAGGAGCTTCGTCTGTGTCTGTTGTCGAACAGTCTTCAGTGGGTTCTGCTTCTGAGTCATCTGGTTCTGGTTCTCTATCTCAGAGTGCCTCTCAGTATGAGTCTGGGTCTGCTTCCGTTTCTGCTTCGGCTTATATCGCCTCTGAGACAGACTCAAGTCTTGAACAGTACTCCTCTGAGTACGCTGGCTCCACTATTGTCTCTCTTGAGAGCTCAGGGGCTTCCTCTGAGTCGACTGTTGGACAGTCTTCGGTGGGTTCTCCTTCCGAGTCATATGCCTCCGAGTCTCTTTCTGTTTCTGTTTCTACAACATCTGACATTTCTTCCAGTGGTTCGTCAGGTGCCTTGTCGGAACAGTCAGCCTCTCAGTCTAGTTCGCAGTCTGCAGAATCCAGCGGTGAACAGTTCTCGTCTTACGACTCTATTCTGTCGTCTTACGTGACATTGGATGCTGCTTCCACTGTTGTCTCTCTTGAAAGCTCAGGAGCTTCCTCTGTGTCTGTTGTCGAACAGTCTTCAGTGGGTTATGCTTCTGAGTCATCTGGTTCTGGTTCTCTATCTCAGAGTGCCTCTCAGTATGAGTCTGCTTCTGTTTCTGCTTCGGCTTATATCGCCTCTGAGACAGACTCAAGTGTTGAACAGTACTCCTCTGAGTACTCTGGCTCCACTGTTGCCTCTCTTGGGAGCTCAGGTTCGTCCTCTGAGTCTTATGCTGGACAGCCTTCAGTCGATTCTGCTTCCCAGTCCTCCGTGGTTGGTTCTGAATTTGTTTCTGGGTCTATTTCGGAGTCTGTTTCTCTTCCTGCTTCTGCTTCTTCTGAGAGTGCTTCCCAGTATGAGTCTGGCGCTGTCTCTATCGCCTCTGAAGCTTCTTCCCGTGCTTTATCTGAAAGCTATCAGGCTGGTTCCCAGTCTTCGGCGTCAAACGTTGAACAGTTCTCATCTTACGATTCTGTTCTCTCCTCCTATGTGACAGTCGACGCTGCTTCCACTGTTGCCTCTTTCGAGGGCTCCTCCTCTTTCTCCCAGTATGCTGTGGAACAATCTTCAACTGCTTCTACTGCCGAGTCTACGGTTGGGTCTTATTCTTCCAGCGCTGCTCTGATTGAGGATTCCTCCTCTCTGTCCGAGTGGGCTAGCTTGGCTACTCCAGGTGCTTCTTCGTCCGACGATCAGTCATCTGAGTTTGTCTATGTGTCTCTATCTTCCGAGTTTGCCCCAGTCAAGTTTGGTGTTACTCAGAGTTCTGAGCAGTCTTTGTCCGGCTCTGCCTGGCCTTCTAGCACTGCTTATGAGCCTGAGAGTGGTTCTTCCGGTTCCTCTATTGAATCCCAGCCTTCTGATTACTCGACTGCGGAAAGTTCTGTCTCTCAGGTCACCTCTGATTCCTCGTCTGTCGCTTCTGATGTTTGGTCATCTACAACAGGGAGCGGTGCTTCTACCGCCGTTTCGTCTGGCGTGACTGCGTCCTTTGAGGCTTCTGCTGGTGGCTCTTCTGGCTCCGAGTCTGGCTCTGGCTTTGGCTCCAGTGAGAGCTCTCCATCGTCCACAGGCGCATACCAAGATCTCCCATCCTCATCTGCAGAGAGCGCTTTCTCCTACAGTGTCGAGTCTTCCAATGATATGTCTTCTGGAGCTTCATCTTTCGAAGTCGCTTTCAGTTCGGTGGGCTCTCTGGCTTCCATCGATTCATCTTCCAGTGTTCGTTCTGAGTGGTCTTCTGCTGGCTCCGTTTCAGTGTCAGATACCGGCTACTCATCACACTCGGCAGATGCTTCTCAGAGCGCTGAGTCTTCTCCTGTCTCCAGCGATGCCTCTACTGTTGGAGGCTCTTCGAGTATCGTTCTCTCTGATGCTATATCTTCTCTCGCTTCGCCTGCTTCTGATGAATTCTCCATTTCTGGTGCAAGTGCCTCGACGAGCATGTCTTCTTACAGCTCTGGAGAGAGTTCTGGTGTCTACTGGTCGAGCACCGCTGGTGCTTCCAGTACTGGTTCTTCGTCTCCACACGGCTCTAGCTCTGAGAGTTCTGAGGCCTCTGAAGCATTGTCCTTCGCTACTCTGGCTGATGCTTCTACTGTTGTTTCCTGGGAGATGTCTGCTTCCCAATCTGCTGTCAGTTCTTCTGAATCCTCTTCCCAGGGTGTCTCTTCTGAGACCAGTGGTTCCTCTTCTCAGAGTGTTGCTTCGGCTGTGAGCTTTGAAAGTGCTTACGGTAGCGACGCCTCATCATCCGCTAAATCTGCAGCTTCCAGCGATGCTTCCTTCTCAGTTTCAGGCGAGTATTCTTCTAGCGAGTATTCTTCTTCTGGTGAGTCCACACTCTCATCCCAGCCTTTGGAGCTCATGAGCACTCAGCCATCTGCTACCTCATCTGCTGCCTCCGAGTCTTCATTATTTGCTTCTGAGTACAGTTCGGCTTCTTCAGATGGGTCTTTTGGTAACTCTTTTGCCAGTGCAACCAGCGAGGGCCAGTTCTCTTCTGATGGCTCGTATGAGTCTGCATCCCTCTCTGATAGAAGTACCGTTGACGCGGCTTCGACAGTTTCTTCTATTACATCTTCAGGCCTGTCCTCTGTGTCTGATTTGTCTTCTGAAGTATTTTCGGCCGTTCAGTCCACTGAGTCACAGGGCGCCTCTTCTGAGGGTGCTTCGATTTCCGAATCTTCTGGTTCTTCTCTGGGCAGTGAAGTTACCTCCATCCACGAGTCTTTGAGTACTGATGCTTTATCGTCTGGTGCCTCTTCTGCCAAATCTTTGGATGAGCAGTCGAGTGTCGAGTTCTCTGAGGGCTCCAGTTCCTCATCCGATCTATCTTCTGGGTCCGCCAGTGCTTGGATGAGTGGTTCTGACTTCCAGTCGTCGTCTTCTGCAAGTGACATTTCCACCTACTCTTCGGATTCAGCTTCTGAACCTGGTCCTTCAGCTTCCTCTTCGGTGATCAGCGAGTACAAATCACCTACTGAGAGCTCTGCTGTTCATGAATCCTCTTCTACTCAGTCCGATATAGCATCCAGTGAACAGCTTATATCCGGCTCATCCTTTGAGTCTGGTACAACCACTGTTGAGCCTGCTTTCACCTATGTGTCATCGCTATCAGGTAGTGCTACCGGGTCTGTTGTATCTGGTGAGTCGGCTGTTACTGCTTCTGCGTCTATTGCGTCTCAGACTGGTTTGTTTAGCTCATCCTCTTCTGAGTATGAATCCTCTTCGGTTGGATTCAGCATTACATCTACGGACCAGTCTCAAGCTACATCTGCTTCAGGTGTAATTTCGTCTGAAGGGGATTCATTTGGTATCCCATCTTCTGCAAATGAGGCTTCTGAGTCTGGCTCTGTCAGAATCTCCACTTCTTCCGCTTCCGACTCTGTTTTCTCTGAAGCATCTGGCTTTTCGTCTGAGTCTCTTTCATCTGAGGTCGCATCATTTGTTGCGTCTATTGACTCCGTGACTACTTCTGGCTCCTTTGCATCATACAGTTCCTATTCTGATTACACCTCGATTGAGTCTGTGGCCCAGTCTTCTGATGTTTACGGCTCAGCTTCAGCTTCCGAGTCTGATGTTTCTCTATCGAGTGGTGAATCCACGGGCAGTACCACTGTCTCTGGTACTACCACTATTGATGCAGCTGCTACTACAGTTAGCCTCCAGCTCAGTGGAACTTCTTCCGTGGCTTCTGTGTCTTCTGACCAGTCGTCTGGTATCTCTTCCGGCGCAGCTTCCGCAGTGGAATCGACCGAGTCCTCTGACGAGTCCGGTGCTTTCTCTAGTGTTGGTTCCATCAGTGTATCCATTACGAGCTCCCTTGTTTCTGATGTCAGCACTAGTTTCTCCAGCTCATTCTCGTCTTATGCTCTGACTGCCAGCTCTGCTGTACCTGGTTCTGCATCTTCAGATTCTCAATCTTCGGACGTGTCTGGTGCTGAGTCTTCCGCTGGCCACTCTTCGACTGTGTCCTCTGTTGGTGCTGCAGGCCCTGCTTCTTCCCAGCACTCTGATGTTGTGTCTTCGCTTATTAGCTCCTCTACTTTTGAGAGCACTGTTACCTTGGATGGTGCGTCTACGGTTGTGACTTTGGATACTCCTTCTGCGGTTTCCTCGTCCGTTTCTTCTACCGTTGACACCCCACACCTTGTGTCCTCTTCCAGTACTGCTTCGTCGTCACCTGCCATCACTGCCATCACTTCTTCCACAGAGATTTGTTTGCTTGCCAGATACGAGACTGCAACTCAGACTATCTTGACAGAGATTCCATTATATAACTCTGTCAGCAGTATCACTGGTTGGGCTTCCACTACCACGGAGGTCTTGTACGTTCAGACAAGATGTTTAGAGAGCACTGAGCTCACCACGACTTCTTACATGGCCAGTTATTTGTCCAGCATGGATGTGACTTACCACACCAGTGATGTTGTGGTTACGTTCATCAGCACCAGTACCTTGAAAATCACTGAGACGTCGACTGGTACTTTGCTCGTTTCGGTTCCATCTGACAGTTCCACATTGATCTACAATGATGGTTCCTCAAGCTCGAACGTGATCACCACTACTACAACAGACTCTGCTGGCTCGTCTGGTGTTGTAACCATCAGTGAGATCGATGCTACGAGTTCTGCTATCAACCAGGGTTATTGTTATGTGACTAAGATCTTGAAGACAGTTGACGAGCATGGGATGACCCAGGAATCTACTGATGTGAACACCTTTGTTTGTGAGGGTTCTTCGTCTGCCCAGAGCTACTTCATTTCCACCTCTAGCAGGGTGCTCAAGACCGTCACAGACGCCTCTGGCCAAGTTTACACTCTGACTGTGACTCCGGGATACGAGGACTCTTCGTCTTCTACTGTTCTCTTTACGGACTCTGCTTCTCCATCTGAAAGTGCATCCGTCTCAGGTTCTGGTCCAATTCTTTCCGGTGCTTCTTCCACTATAGGAAGCTACGAACTGACTTCAACAGGCGCCCCAGCTGCTACAACCGTGGAGGATATCACAGGCACCTTGACAGAGTTCAGTGAGTCTGCCTCTTTGATCGCCTCGGGTGTTTCTTCTGGTGCTTCTGGCTTCGAATATGGTGCATCTGCCGTTTCTGAGTCTTCCATGACTTCCGGCGCCCCTGAGCCTGGTGAATCTTCAACAAGATCTACCGGTGTTGATTCTTCTATTGACGTCGTGTCTTCTGAGTTTGCTCTTACTACTACTCAGGGAGTCCCAGGTGCTACTACTGAGGTTCTGTCCATTTCTTCTGATGTGTCCGGTTCTTCTTCCGACATGTCTGGAGCTTCATCTGACACTATCTCCGAGGATACTACCACCCCACACCGTTCGGACCATCAGACTACCACAATCGCAGATGTCGCAACCACAGTTGAGGATATCCCAGATGGAAGAACTTACACTATGACTTCAAGTGATGTTGCTACTGTTTCCAACGGTACCACAGCTACGGACTTTGGGACAACCACTCAAGGCATCCCAGAACTTACTACAGTCACTGGTACTGATGGCAGTGATACTGTCTTTACCTTGAGCACTTCTTCATCATACAGCTTAACTACCACGATTGCTGATGCTGGTACTACCACCGATGGTATTCCAGACTGTACTACCGTCACAGGTGAGAATGGAAGCACCACAGTTGTCACCTTGACCACTGATTCCGGGGCCTCATCTTCGTCCGCTGTGACTAGCGATGAGTTCTCAAGTGTCACTCCTGTTGTTTCAACAGCTACCGGTGCTGACGGTACCACAGCTACGGACTTTGGGACAACCACTCAAGGCATCCCAGAATTTACTACAGTCACTGGTACTGATGGCGGTGATACTGTCTCTACCTTGAGCACTTCTTCATCATACAGCTTAACTACCACGATTGCTGATGCTGGTACTACCACCGATGGTATTCCAGACTGTACTACCGTCACAGGTGAGAATGGAAGCACCACAGTTGTCACCTTGACCACTGATTCCGGGGCCTCATCTTCGTCCGCTGTGACTAGCGATGAGTTCTCAAGTGTGACTAGCGATGAGTTCTCAAGTGTCACTCCTGTTGTTTCAACAGCTACCGGTGCTGATGGTGAGACGACTGTGGAGACTTCAACTGCCTCTGTGATTACTGTGACTGATACCGATGGTAAGACCACCGTCGAGACTTTGACGGAAGCTACTGTTACTCCACTTGTCACTACTTTCACTGGTACCGACGGTAAGACCACCGTGGAGACTTTGACAGAAGGTACTACCACTGCACTTATCACAACTGTGACTGGTACCGATGGTAACACCACAGTCATGACTTTGACAGAAACTACTGTTACTCCAGTCGTCACTACTTTCACTGGTACCGATGGTAAGACCACCGTGGAGACTTTGACAGAAGGTGCTACCACTGCACTTATCACAACTGTGACTGGTACCGATGGTAACACCACAGTCATGACTTTGACAGAAGCTACTGTTACTCCAGTCGTCACTACCTTCACTGGTATCGATGGTAAGACCACCGTGGAAACATTGACCGAAACTACTGTTACTCCAGTCGTCATTACCTTCACTGGTACTGATGGTAAGACCACCGTGGAAACATTGACAGAAGCTACTACTACTCCACTTGTCACAACTGTGACTGGCAACGATGGAAAGATCACAACCATCACATTGACTGAGACCGCAGTCCTCACAACTGTGACTGCTACCGATGGAAAGGTCACCGTTGAAACATTGTCCACCGATACTGCTCCTATTGTTACTACCTACACAGGATCTGACGGGAAGACCACTGTCACGACTTTGACTACTACTGCCTCTGCTCAATCTATCCATTTGACCACAGTTACTGGTACTGACGGCAAGCCAACGGTTAAGACTGTGACCGAGACTGTGACCGAGTCCTGTTCTAGTGACTTGACCACTGTCACGGGTACCGACGGTAAGCCAACTGTGAAGACTGTCTCTGCTACCCAATCTCAAGCCACCGGTGATATCACTGAGACCATTGTGACAATTATTGAGGGTAAGACTTACACTTCTTTGGTTACTGTCCCATGTTCTGTGACCGCCACTGCTTCAATGAGCTACTTTACAGAGACCACTGTTACTGTGATCAATGGTGAGACGCTGATTACTACTGTTACTGGTGAGACCACTATCACGCCTACTTCTGTTGCTACTACCGAGACTACCGAGACTACCGAGACTGCTGAGACTGCTGAGACTGCTGAGACTGCTGAGACTGCTGAGACCGTTCAAACTGTTGACACTTCTGCTGCTACTACTGCTACTGTTGAGACTTCTGCTACTGAGACTTATGAGACTTATGAGACTGAGCAAGGAACAACTACTGATGCCCAGAGTATTGGCACACCAGGCCTCGCCACTGATGCTACCACCGAGACTGCCTTGAACAACGAGGATACCAGTGAGGGCGCTACTACTTCTACCGCTTACGCTGCTGACACAACTACCGAGGGTGTTATCCCATCTGAAACCACCAGAGTGGTCACTGGTACCGACTCCGATGGTGTTTCATACACTTTCACCGTCACTGAGTCCGACACTAGTGCCACAGACACTGCCACAGGCACTGCCACTGGTGCTTCAGCTACTACTGTGCCAGGAGGCAACTCCACCATCCCATTCATTGCCACTGAGAGTGGCGCTTCTTCTTCTTCCACCATTTCTATCATGAAGGTCATCTTTGCTACACTGTTGACTCTTTCTGTTGTTGTGTTCTGATCTGAACATGACTATTGTTACAACTTACATTTTGCATGTCTTTGTGTCCACTTTCACACTGACCAACTTCTGAACAAATCTTTCTCCCATTGCATTATTCCTTTGAGGTCACCACTCACTGTCTTTCTATTTCTGGGATTTCTTTACATTATACTTTACATTACATTACATTATTATACGATATGATTTGAACTTGCCCATGTAGAAAAGAAATATTTATACGAGGCCTTTAGCCACTTGGCGTATGAGTATGATTCTGGTCTTTGGGTCCACTATATGGTACTTTGTCTGTAAGATGAGACTCTCTGGAGTGTTTAGTTGTGCCTCCATTTGGTGAAGCTTGTGGTACAGCTGCTCAGTTGACAGATGAGTTAATGTCTCTGTGGTGAAAGCCTCTAAGTACTCTTTTACTCCTTCTGCTTGTGTGACATTCTTCTTGAAGATCTTTGACCCTTGGAGCAGTGTAGTGAAGATTTTCTCCCTATCGACCAACGGCTTCTTCATAAATATCACAAACTCTTTGTATGTCTTTTCCTTTTCTCTATCACTGAGTTCCAAGCTGTGTAGTGACTCGCCATGCTTCTTCTTGAAGTCTGTGTAGAACCGATCACATTCATGGGATTCCAAAATCCTCAAGAAGCTCGTGAACGGATTCTCTTCTTCCTCCACCAGTGGCTCCTCTGGTTCCGACTGCTTCACACTGAGCGCCATCGAACACCACAGATCGAACAACCTCTTTCTCTCCTTGTTACTGTCAATCTCCATAAGCCTTGGATCACCGAGGACCTTCAATGACTCGAGTTCCCAGGTGCTATAAGGGTCCAACGCTGAGTTCTGTAAAAGATCCAAGAACTGAGCCTCTGCCCGATGCGTAGAGACACCATTATCTTCCTCATCCGATGAAATGCCGTCCAACTCTGCCAGATCGAAGCCACCTTTGTCCGAGCTTCCCTGCTCGCTTTCGGGCTCTGACTGTGTTGTTTCCACTCTGGCGTCTTCCCTCTGCTTATCCTCTCCCGCCTGCTCTTCCTTATCATCTCCCCCATCAGAATCCTCACTTGAAGAGTAGCCTGATAGCAGACCACTGACCTTGGACTGTATTGGTTCTTCGTCGTCTGACTCCTCTATAACGTCTTCTTCCTCTTCGGGTTCCTGTTCAAGAGCTCCCGTGTTGTCCACAGAGGCTAACAGCAACCGAGCCTCCCCATCCAGAGCCAATCCACGAGCTCTCGCAGTCAAGAGCAACAAAACTCTCCTATCAAACTGCTTAACGGCCCGCCGTAGCTCCTCATCATCGGCCCTCCACACCGACTGCTTGGTGTGCTTGTTATGGTAGAAATGCCCGCCTTCTTCAGTGATTACCGCCAGCCAGATTCCACCGGGGAGAACAATCTGGAACTTTGGGGTGCTCATTTGCCCCCAACCAATGGCCTTTGTTAGTGGAGATTTTCCGACCCATCTTCTCCTTGTGTTTTGGATTGATGCGTCTCGGTCTCACGCCTATATAGCACTGCGAGCTCCCCTCCCGCGAAAAACACCATATGTTTATATATTCAGTGGCGATAATTCACCAAACAACACTCGGATGGTTCGGTGATTTTGGTGTACAATTCATCAGGTTTAAGGCAGAAAACAAAATGGGGTCCAGAAGATACGACAGTCGAACCACCATCTTCTCGCCAGAGGGGCGTCTCTATCAGGTGCGTATCCTCCCACACGAAGTGCCAATGGGCCACATGTGGATCTCACACTGTCCTGTCCACACCCACCAATGAGATCACCACCGGTCATTAAGAAGAAATCACAGAAACTAACACTCAAAAACAGGTTGAGTACGCACTCGAGGCCATCTCGCACGCCGGAACGTGTATTGGAATCCTTGCCTCCGATGGCATTGTCCTCGCTGCAGAGCGCAAAGTCACAAGTAAGCTCCTCGAACAGGACACTTCTGCTGAGAAGATCTATACTTTGAATGATAACGTGGCGGTGGCAGTTGCAGGGATGACCGCTGATGCTGGGATACTTGTGAACAGTGCCCGTGTGCAGGCGCAGAACTACCTCAAGACATACAATGAGGACATCCCCGTCGAACTGCTGGTGCGCCGTCTCTGTGATGTGAAGCAAGGATACACCCAACACGGTGGTCTCAGACCATTCGGTGTCTCCTTCATCTATGCTGGTTGTGACGATAGATACGACTTCCAACTGTACACATCAAACCCGTCGGGTAACTACTCGGGTTGGAAGGCCACAAGTATCGGTGCGAACAACGCCGCTGCACAGACTCTGTTGAAGCAGGACTATAAGGATGATATCACTTTAAAAGAAGCTGCGGAGCTCGCACTTAAGGTGTTGTCCAAGACCATGGACGCTACGAACCTTACTTCTGAGAAGATAGAGTTCGCCTCCATCTCAAAGAATGCAAGTGGTAAAGTCGTCCAGCGTGTGTGGAAACCATCCGACATTGATGCTCTCATCAAGGAGTCCGGCGTCGTGCAGAAGGATGACGATGAAGAGTAAAATCTATACACACATACAATAAACACCTAAGGCTGTAATACACCGAATGTCACATAAATAGATATCTATATATATTTGGAAAAAGCCTCAATCAAACAAGACATACGTGTGAGTGTGTCCAATGCAAAGACCACATAGTGGTCAAAGAATACAACAACCAAAAAAAAAAAGACAGCAAACACAAAGGGAAAACTTATCAATCACGAAGAGAACTTGGAGCTCTTACAGTTACCAGTCAAGATGTTCTTCGGCAGATCATAACCTGTCTGGTTCCACGACGTCATATTTGTGTTCGCATATGCGACTGGGTGGTCGTTGATGTAGTCATAAGTTGGGAAGTCCTCTGGGTCACATGTGATGTTTATCTCATCCTCTGGTTGATATATACGGACATAATCAATCTTCATCGTCACTGGGAACATAAGAGAGGCCCAGTCAATGTAAGCCCAGTTGTTGGAGACACCCAAGTTTAAGATAACGGTCATCGGCTCCTTAGAGACTCTTCTCCAGCCAATGTTACCATTAGGATGAAGAGCAGTGGAGTAAATCGTAAATGTTGGATCATCACCAACAAACCATTGACAATAACCATCATCGTTGTCATTGAGGTACTCAAACCCATACTTCTGGAAATAATGACCATCAGTGTCACCGAATTCATACCACGAAGTGTTTAATGTTGAGACAGCAGAAACAGCTTGCTGGAATGGACCACCAGCATATGTGTTCATAGCAGTCACAGTTTGGTTATAGATTTCAATGTAAGAGTAATCTGGCATATACCAAATGTCAAATGGTGCGATCTGCATCGACTGTGAGGCAACACCGACCTCCACGGTAGTATCAACGGCACCTTCAAGAGCATCGATCTCTGGAGCACCTCTACCAGTACCTTGGTTGGGGTGGTCTTCACCATCACAAGTACACACGGACAATCTCTGACCTGGCAAGTAAGAAATACCGTCAGTACTTGACTGGTTAGCAGTGATACCAGCATCACAAGAGTCATAAGTGTATGGCCAGATACCCTCAGTGGAAGCCAAGTAGCCTGGTCTACCCAAGTTGCCCATGGTCCAAATACCCGGCCACAAACCGGTGACATTACCATAGTTTGGCAACTGAGCAGAAACCTCGAGAACACCTTGAGTAAAACACATCTTATTCCACGACTGAAGCATACCGGATCTGTAGAACAAGTTGTGGTTCTCATATGCATCCATTCTAAGTTCCAGGTAACCCTTCTTGGTAGTGGCAGCATCTGGGTCATACCACTCCAAGTCCTTCGTAGCATCATAGTGAAGATCAACACCAGTCCAGAACTGGTCATCACCATCGTAAAAAGTACGCCCTTCGGCGTTGAACTCGTCAGAGAACACAAGCTTCCAACTGTCTCCGTCCTTTGAATCTCTTGTGTATGCATCCTCTGGTGTATCAGGGTCTATAAGCGATGTTCTGATGGCAGTCAGCGTTGGATACTCGTAGTACGTCAAGATATCAATGACATCTGTGACCTCCTCGTGGTCCAAGGCACCAGAGTATGTGAGAGCTGGAAGCACAATGAAGAGAGCAATGGCGCCAATGAACAGCACGACCAGGCCAATCAGACCACCTGTAGATCTCTTGTCCATGTTCTTGAAGTCATGCATGAATCTATGCTTATCAGCATAGGCATCAGCAATTGGATCCGGGTTGTGCAGGTAGTCATCTGGCTCCTTCTCGTCAATATGCAATGGGAAAGACGATGCCGGATAACCACCAAAGGGACTGAAGTCTGCATCCACGAGGAATGGGTTTGATGAAGACTCCGAGTTTTGCGATGAGTTGTGAGATATGAGTGAGTCCTTCTTGCTGTGTGTCAGAAGGTTTGTGTGAGAGTTCAACGACGTAGCAATCGATGCCACTCTCGAACCTGCAATGGATGGGTATCTATCATACTCTGGTGGGGAATACACATCCTTAGCAATGTTTAGACTGTGATGGTTCATTGTCGAGAGATTCGACGACGACTGTGAGGTCTGTCCAAGAGAGTTGGCAGAGCCTTGTTGGCTGTAGTAGCCGTTGTAATCAATGAATGGCTTTGCCGGCTTCTTAGCGTTCAAGTTGGTACTGCTGGAGCCCTCACTCGAGTTTGTCTCTTCAAACGAGTTGAGCTCGTCTTGCATGAACGGGTTCTTCGATTCGGAATCATCCGACTCTGTGCTGTTGCCCACAGGTGAGCGCTCCGTGAGGTTTCTTGTGGACATGGTGCTATGGTGTGTTGAGACAGAAAGAACGAGCGGTTAGCCAATGCAGTGAAAGAATGTCAAAGAGTAGGCCCAAAAAGTCTGCAATAACCGCGTACAAGAGTTGACTAATGAACAAACGACTGTGAAGTGCTAGCTTTTGTACTTTTAGACGTGTGTCTGACCGTGTTGCGAATCAGATCAAGCCAATCAAAGCAATTGGGACAGAAAAAGCCCAAGAGCAATAAGTCCTCAAAAAAGAAGCACCAATACGGGCGGCAAGGCGTGTAGTGCTCTCTGGTGATTAGACCTGAGAAGTTCCAGTACTTTGATCCAGAACCGCCGTGTCAGTTTTGGAGATAACCCTCTTCGTTCAGCGGGTATATATGTGATCTCTGTCCTTTGAAACGTATGAAAAAGGCTGAATGCGCACTTGGGTACCAAATATAGAATACCTGTTTTTCCTCCCCCCCTCTGTGTTGGTCGTATATGGGCAATGCAACAGCGTATATGTCGAGCTGTGTGTTTGCCCTATGTTTTGGTGTTTTGATGTGGCTTTCTTTCCGAAGCGCTGGAAACTTTTAAATCGTTAATGGCTTATAAGTCAAAGAGCACTTGTCTAATGAGTTCCAGGATGTTTTTGGTATTTAATTCGGGCGAGATGTTGCTCCGTAAGCGCGAACGTGCTTTTTTTTTGTCTAGGCTTTTGTCTCTCTTTCTCGATAGAGCAGAAAAAGCGTTTGTCCCGCGAATTGAGAGCACTTTTTAAGGTAGGGTTTCCCCATTAACTATGGGTGTCATCCGTTTTAGGTTGGAACGGACAAAGAACAAAAAAACGAAAAAGAAACGACATCGTGCGTCTCTGGATGCGGACAAAGTAAGGGAGGGACAGAGACATCCGTGGAAAGGTAGGTGTAAACAAAGCCATGATGAAGGTGTCTTTCTGGAATTTAGTAGTATATTTACTCGATCTAAGTGGTAGTTTGTAGTGTGCACTGTGAACCGGTTAATTCCACTCTTCCAATTCTCCGAGCACACAGATTACAAAGCCTCAAATAAGCACATATACAAATTTCGCCTGTCCCTTTGAGTTTCCACCAAGCTCTGCTGGGCGCCAATGGTTTGAGTTGAACTGGGCTATGCCAAACCCTTAGGCTTACGTTTGCGCTTCTTTCCAGGAGCTGTATAGTTTGTTGTCTTGGAAGTATATTCTGGTGGAGGTTTGTGACTGCCCTTTTGATACGGAAATTCCGATTTGACGTGGCGTTGATCGAGACGCCTTGTTGCATCGAAGTAAGCCTTGTATACTGCCTAAGGAAGTTAGCAGGCCGCGCAGGAAACTTTATATAGGATAAAGAAACACAAGCTTGACAATAGCACTATTTAGAGGCTATATGCAGAATGTCTTCTATTTAGTACGATGTTATAGCTTCAGTGGGCAAGAAAAGCGGTAAGCTGGAATATCTAATCCGAAATGTGTCACTTCAGGTACACTAAAGAACCATGGGAGTAAAGCATAATGGCCAATCGTACACATGGCCGGTAAGAGATGGAAGAGGGCGAACCACTGGGCCATACATACAAATTATTACTGAAATGCTGTTCATCCTAAGAGACCCCCCTTCCTCATATATATCCCTCCACCACAGACCACAACCATCTAGATGATACGTCATATCTATAATTAGGCAAGTGATTCGCGCAGCGTGTGGAATCTTTACATCAACTACAATGTAAGCCGATGACGATACGCGTTGATCCAGAACTCTGTGCAACATCTCTATATAGCCAGAATTGAGCGTAGCCATAAAGCAAGCTGCGCCTGTAGGCTGTAGGTGAAAAAGCCCAGCTATATAGCTGATACAGGTCTTCAGCTATAGATATTCCATTGTATGTCATTCGAGGTGGGTTTGTGTAACTGCGGCAACGCTGACGTTTATCACTGGAGCAACGCTGACGTACATGCCCGCTTTTGCTCACGCTAAGTATAGTCAAGAATTGCGAGTTGGAGGTAATGGTTGTGAATATCAGTCAAATGGATGTCATTCTGTGTGCAGTGGTGTTGACTTCTATCTCTGACAGCTCCAGAAAGGGTCCTCGGTACGTCCACAACGTACTGAGCATATCAGATCTCCACAATATACGATGGAATCAACAGAGCCAGACAGTATCTACTTGTTGCAATACAAACACATTGAGCTGAGCACAAGATGTCCCCTTATGGTCTTCGCGGATGTTCTGTATACAGACCCCTACTGTCTAAAATGACCATCAATCAAGGAATCTTCTGTGGTTTGTGAGAGGGCAGCCGATGGTGATGAGCGATTACCGCATTCGGACACAACAATGGGCACCCGAACAACCAGATTTATATGGGGCCAATGGGATGGCCGTGGTGTTTTGAGGCTCCCCATGGAACACAATCATAGTTGCCTCTAGCTAGTGCTGTGGTTCCGCTGTATTTCTGCAGTTTAGCACTTGAGTCTTCCCATTATCCAGGCCCAATTCGGTAATGCCCAAGGTGTTTGCAAGCTTGTGATATAAGAAGTTTTGAGGCATGGGAAACAGCATGCTTGCGTCGTCTCACTGACTATATATATCGGTACATCCCTTGCCTTTTTATCTCTTTCGATTTGCTACATCCTTTGGCATCAACCACAATCGTCAATGAAGTTCTCCACAATCCTTTCTGTCTCCTCCTTCCTTATGGCCATCCAGGCACAGACCACTATCACATCCTGTGAGACCCCTACAATGGACTCACATACAGAAGTCGATACGATGACCGGTATGGAGGGCTCAATGATTCTCATCATCACTACTGTCGTCGTCACAGAGTACTTGGACACATGCAACGGTAACACGCCATATATCCCAACTGCCAGTGCAACCACCACAACCGCTGACTGATTCAGTTTTTCGCTATATCACTTTCTCTTCTCCCTATTAGCTACGTGTTTTAATATTTTGAACTCCCCCTCGCTGGTTTGTATTTGTATCCATTTTGTAGAATGAACCGATCACTGTTGATGAGCCTGTCTCTCGTAAAACTCCACCACCTGTTCGCTTGAAGTGGCATCATCCACGCCCTTGTCGTCTCTAATACGCATAAATCTCGGAAATCTGAGGGACACACCGCGTCCGAGTGTTTCAGCACCGGCTTTGTAAACTGGTGAGAGAGATAAGTCCGCAGTCAACACTTCAAACAGTATCGATGGCTCAAACCAGATATCGGGAGCAGCAGATGCGTCGTGGATAACGTATGGCTTTGCCTCCTGAATCTCAGTCTTTGACAGTGTCTCGTAGAGCTGCTTCAGCATCTCATCACTGAACCCAGTGCCGATCTTACAACAGGTCTCAAACTCTCCAGAATCGGTATTGTAAGAGGCCAATAGGAACCCCCCATACGTACCGGTTCTTTTACCCTTACCATAGTAAGCACCAACAACGACCAAATCCAATGAGTCACCAACACCGGCGAGATAGTCCTTCTTTAACTTCAACCAACAGTTCGATCTCTGGGATGGTCTGTATGGGTCCGAGTCAAGAGTTTTCACCATAAGACCTTCACATGAGCCCTTGACAGACTCATCCAGGAATTGTTGGAGTTCTTCCACGTTATCTGTAGTCTTTGATGTTGCAAATGCAAAGTGACCAGGAACCTCTCTGAGGACTCTGTGTAGGATTTCTCTTCTTTCTCTCAAAGTCTTGTGGATTGTAGGCTCATCGTTATAGCACAAGATGTCAAACCCAAAGAGACACACTTGCACTTTGATGTCCTCTGATTGCACGTCTTTGCGCTTTCTCGTAGACAAAACTTGAAAAGGAAGAATCTTCTGTTCTTCTCTGCTCCATGCCACGGCTTCACAGTCCAAAATAAGCGATTTTGTAGGTTCGTCTGGGTTGAGGAATCCCTTTACACTGTCCACAATATCTGGATACCTTTGGGACATATCCTCCGAGTTTCTGGAGTAGACTCTCACTTGGCCGTTATTGAGGAGATGCACCTGCGCACGTTCACCGTCGTATTTGTACTCACACGTGAACTCCTCACCAGTGAATCTGTCCAGCACTTCGGTGATGGCCTTTGTAGGTTTAGCCAACATGGGTTTTAATGGAATACCAGGCTTTAGAGAACAATGCTTATCTAGGCTCATCACGCCGTACTTCAAGGCAGTGTTTATAAGAACCTCGTAGTTCGGTACCTGACAGAATGCGTCCCTGATCTTCTCCTCTGCCTCGACAAAGAGCTCCGCCGTTATAGATGATGCCTTCTTACCAGCTTTGACTCTCTCGTCAGTGGCGAGTGCCTTTGCTAGTGATATCAGCACTGTCTTCTCTGCGAGGCCGATTCTAAGCTTTGACTCCAACGATCTGATCAGGAACTTCGCCTCCAATCCCTGCGACGCCGTAAGCATACGCTTGATAATGTTGATCTTCTTCTGCTGCGAGTTATTGCCCGTAGTCATAGCAATTTCTTTCAGGTTCTGAAACACTGCGTTAACAGTGAGAGACTTTGGCTTGAACATTGTAGGTTGGACATTACGAGCCTGAAGGGCAATCAGACCCAAGTCACCGGTCTCTCTGTACTTGCTCTTCACTTGCTGTGTAGACTTCCCCGTAGCCTCAGAGATAGTCTTAATCAGGATTGTCTCACCAAGACCCAGTTCGAGACCTTCATAATCCGGGCCCAGTCTGTTGATGAACAAATATGTGACAAACACCAAGTCATCAGGGTTTGTCTGGAGAACCCTGTAGAAAAAGTCCGATGTTAACTTGATAATCTCGAGTCTTTTCGATGTGGCTTCAATCTTTTCAAAGACTTCCACAACAGCAGCGTATGGGATCGGCTTACCACTTGTCATCTTTGTATTGAACTCTGTGGCTTCCATCTTTGATAGCGAGAGAATCTGCTTAGCGTCTTTGGCATCTTGTTTCTCTGTCTCGGAGTCGAATGCGAGGTCATCGTCCTGTGCTACTTGCCCTTCTTCCTCTTCCTTCAAGTTGTCTTCCAGCGAATCTTCCCTCTCTATCGCTTGCTCTACTTTGGCAGTCTTCACAGGTGACATTCTCTCCTCCACTGTCTTTGCCTTCTTTTTCGCTGGAGATGAAGAGGGTGATGATGATGATGATGATTTGGCCCTCTTCGGCGACAAAGATCTGTTCATTGGAGAGCTGACTTCTGTTTTCTCTTTGAATTCTTCAACTTGCTGCTTTGGAGGGTCTGAAGCTCTCTTTGAGAGCATGGCAAATATGTCTCTATTCCCAACCATCTTGTGGGAACGCAACAGTGGTCTATACGGCGCAATAAGCAATGGACACACACTTCTAGAGAACACAGCAGATGAAAGAACAAAACACTCGGCGATTGGCTTGGTTGCACGTCTCCACATGCGCTTGTTCTCTTGTATCCGGAAAGCGAACTGATGTGTTTTGTAAATGTGAGAAAGTGATGTACGCGTGCGCGTTTCTGGTCTCGCCCTTGACGCGTCTGGTAAAACGGGCATATATATATATATAGAATTGTCTTGCAATTGGGGCCAAACTCACTTCCTCGACCATGAGTTGTGGTAACCCTTCGAGGTGAGAGTTTATATCACATCAAACGTAAGAGAATTGATCAAGACTTTTTGACCCATTGCACTTCATAAATCTTCTCGAATTATCCTAAAACGGTAAATACTAATTACAGGAGTTGCCATTTCAGGCGATTTACCCCGAGATTCGTAATCACCTATACAATTTCTACTCCTCTCTCAAGTCCGAAGGCTTCTCCTCCAGATTTAGCTCGTCTCTTCAGGTTTTGATCTTTCTTAAAAGCGCAGGTTTCCTCTCTAAGATGGCCAACAAGAGAAGACCGAAGAAAACAAAGGCCCCCTACAGGCGTTATGGCCCGGGAAATGTTCCCAAGGGCCACTCGGCTGGATCTCTGGATGATGAAGACGACGAAGATGAGATCGAAATGAATGGGCGTGAGCAAAGTGCGCCCTCTAACAGTCATCCGACTCACAGCAGAGTGTCTCCTAGTGCGTATGGCTACTCGATAGCAGCCACTGTCACTATGAAGACACTTCCGCAGGACCACTTTGCACCCTTTGCCTGGCCCGTATCCAAGTTTCAAAAGGTTGATGTGTTGAAATTTGCCCTAATGGACGAGAAGTTGAAGAGAGGCGAGCTGGTTGAGATCCCAGTGACCTTCACGGAGGATCAGCCCTTTCTTGTTCAGCAGCAGCAGGGGTCTGTGTTCCCAGCGGAGATCTACCACTTGATCCTGTCCTCGATCGATAAGCTTGATCCAAAGTACCTGAGAGTGTCGAAGCTATGGTACAGTCTCTATGTGCCGATGCTCTATGCGGTGCCCTTTCTTGGCACACACAACTTCTACAAGTTTGTCGACACCATCACGACGCCAAAGAACCGTATTGGCTCTAATGTCCGAACGCTCGACCTGTCCACGATTATTCAGAGTGGGAAGAACTCATATGTCTCCAAACTGCTGAGAAGATGTGCTGAAAACTTACAGATCTTTGTTGCACCACAGACGAGCTTCGGGTATGCCCCGCTGATAAGTTTACGCAGTTGTACCAATATCAAAGTGTTGGACCTCGGATTTGTCAGTGAGACAGTGAACTTGAAAGAACTCTTCCACTCCATCAGCAATGCTAAGCAGCTCACTACTCTATCATTCCCACGATCCTCCATCTCGTGCGATGAATGTGACGTGCATACCGTGTGGCCACCTTCTTTGAGTTCCCTTAGACTCAGTGGTGGTATCACAGACAAGTTCATCTCAGAATCTGTCTTCCCAACCACAATCACGAGACTCGAGTTTGCACACTGTCCGATTCTCACAGAGTTTGGGATCTACAACATGCTGTCCCGGTGTGGTGAACATATCACGCATCTGAGTATCCAGTACCCGATGCCCAAGCTGAAAGAAAACTCGCTGGACTTTATCTTCACCTATTGTCCAAACTTGGTATTCCTACAGATAACAGTGGATTACTGCTCTCGATCGCTCTTTGCTGAGGAGCTGCTACCAAAGCTGAGCAATGGGCGCATCAGAGGCCTAAGAACCATCTGGATGGAGTCCAGTGGTGGCCTGGGCCAGAGCTCGAAACTACACCCAGACGACTTGACGATTGCTATTATGGAAGATCGCCTGCCATCCTTGAAGAACGTCAGAATTACTTCAAAGCTCGGATGGGACGTTGAAGGTGATGACGTTGGAGATCTCGTCAATCTGTTGGAAGAAGCCGGTGGTGGGCTCTATTTGAACTACCACTGACTTCTGCACTCACACAATCGCTTCGCTTGGTTTTATTCTTATTATTTACGACCGTTATGACCTTTTTTCCTGTGCTTATTATATATATATATATATATGTCCACTCATTTATATATTATTCATCCAGTAGAAAGTGCCAGTCTGCCATTTCCGCGCGGGCCGGTAGTCTACGCGACGTGTCAGTCAGCAGCACATGAAAAGTTGATGGAACACGCCAAAGTCAGCTTGGGTGTGCACTTCAACTTATAGTTTTCCTCACTTCTCCGCACGAGCTTTCTTCTCAACCCGAAGTAATGCCTCCAAAGAAGAAAGTGCCTGCTTCTGGTGGGCCCAAGCGTGCTGGCGCCGCGCAGACAAAGGAGTACACATCACAATGGAAGCCGGGGCGTAAATGGGAGTACTTCTCCACAGCTCCAAATCCCCTCCTTAGGGACACTTCCAAGTTCACTGCCTTAGATTGGCAACTACTTGTCGGTACATTGGTGATTGCCGGTATTGCAAGACTTCTCAGCATCTCACAGCCGGCACAAGTTGTCTTTGATGAGGCCCACGTCGTGACACACGTCAACAAGTACATTGACGGTGTATACTTCAACGACGTCACGCCGCCATTGGCTGGTCTTTTCTACACTTTCGTCCCATATTTGGCGGGTTATAGAGGCGGTGCTGCCCTCAAAAAACCGGGCCAGGACTACAACTTGACACAGTTCCCATACATTGTCCTCAGAGTTGTCTCCTCCGTTCTATCGTCGGGTGTTTGTGGGTTGTCTTACTTGACTCTCCGCCATTCGGGTGTCAGATCCACTGTGGCATTTGCTGTCTCACTGATCTTCGCCTTTGAGAATATTGCTGTTGTTACAGGGAGAGCTTTCATGCCAGAGTCACTGTTCCTCTACGGACTTGCACTTTCTGTGTTCGCATACAAAAAGTTCGATGTATCCAAGCCATTCGGCAAGCAATGGATCAAGTACTTGGTGCTCACCGGTGTCGGCCTGGGTCTCACTGTCTCTACCAAGTGGATCGGCCTTGCCACGGTCTTCTGGATCTGCGTGTTGACCGGCATCAAGCTTTGGTTCATCCTCGGTGATTTGGAGGTGTCCGACTGTAGTGTTGTTACGCATGCGCTTTCCAGAGCTGGTGCGTTCCTCATGGTGCCATTGGTGATCTATTTCTCCGTGTGCAGTGTGCATGTGAAGCTCTTGACAGAGTTCCATAACGACGTGTCTCTGCTATCCACCGGTTACCAGCGTGAATTTGCTGGTAATGACATTCTTAGTATTCCAAAGTACATCACTTGGAACTCCACTGTTACATTACGCCACAGTGCTTCAATGGGTGGATATCTTCACTCGCATGCTTACAAATACAAATCAGGGTCTAGAGAGCAGCAAGTGACACTCTTCGATTACAAGGACTTCAACAACGAATGGCTGGTGGAGCCTGCACCGAACTCCAGATTCAACTGGAAGGAACCAAGAATCAAGAATGGTGCAGATGTGATGCTAAGACATAAGAACACGGGTGCCCTGTTGCGTGTAACGGATGCCAAACCACCAATGTCCGAACAGGACTACGACCACGAAGTTGCCTGTTTCGGTAACTTCACATATCCCGGCAACATCACGGATAAATACCAGATCAAGTTCAAGGATGATAGAACAGTCAAGGACAACTTCCTCACTGCTACAGATATCGAGTTCCGCCTGTACAACCCAAATAAGCGTTGTACTGTCTTGTCGCACGACATGAAGTTGCCAGAGTGGGGGTTCAACCAGCAGGAGGTTATCTGTATTGACTCCCCTGTCCTGGACCGCACGTGGTTCACCATCGAGACTGTCAAGCATCCAAAGGACTTGGACTACAATATGCACCCACTCCTTACTGAGAAAGTACCATTGGATGGTATCCCAGTGTGGAAGAAGGTATGGGAAGTGAACAGCCTGATCCTCCGCTTGTTCAGGGGCATCGAGTCCAAGAACAAGTACGTTTCAAGTGGATCCTCATGGCCATGGTTGCAGAAAAGTGTACGCTTTTTCTCACGTACGCATTCCCTGATCTACGCTGTCGGTAATCCAGTAACTTTCATTATGCCGTTTGTGTTCATCCCAGTGTTTGTCATAATCGCCACAATCACCTTCTTCCGTGGTGAGACTCTACCACAAGCATTGAACTTCAAGGACCAAGCAGCCACTTTCGCCGTCGGATACTTTGTGCACTGGTTACCTTACGTGTTACAAGAGGGCGAGTTCTATGTGCACTACTACCTCCCAGCATTGTACTTTGCTGTACTGCTGGCCGGTGTGACGATGGAGTTTGTCGTTTTCAAGAACAGACAGCTTGGCTACGCTTTGTTGTTGGTTATGGTGCTGTTGTCCTTCCGCTTCTTCAATGCGATCCTACCGGTGACATACGGTACTCCATGGAACAACGCCAGCTGCGAGGCGGCCAAATTGTTCCCTACGTGGGACTTCCAGTGTGATGTCTACTTGGAATGATTCAATGAAAAAAAAGACACATGTGATATTTGTACTTGTTTCTCCTTTGTAGTTACGCGCTTTTCTTGGACTTGATAAGGTCCCTTGAGAACTCCATCACCAGGCCATTGACCCATTGTAGCAGTTCCTCTTTCCTCCTCACTGCGTTGACTTTTTGAGTCTCCGTCTCTGTCAGCTCCTTCTGTAGCTCCACAATCCTACGTACCTGCTCGCCCTGAGAGACACCTGCCCCGGGCAGAGAGTCAATCAGTGCCAATATCTGGCGAGACTTGAGAATCAGATCCGTGCTGAGCTCATTTATCGTGGCTTTAAACTCCTCTGGCTCTGGTGGTTGTACTGTTTGATTCGGGTCTCTTGCCGGTTCCTCATCGGGCAATGCCACATAAGTGTGGTGTGTATCGACATAGTGAAGTGTCGCACAGAACTGCTCTACGAGCTGATCAAGGCAGATCTGCAACTGTGTAAGACGGTCCGCCATTGTTGTGTTTCTGCGCTCCTCGATTATTCTGCTATTCTAGCGGGTAAAACTGTTGATGTGGTTTTGTAGTGTTTTCATTTCGGCGCGGTTTCCTTTCTCCATTGGCCGCCCACCAAAATCTGTGCCCATTAAGCATTGGTTGAAATAGCGTTAGTTTAAAACACATAGCACAAGCATACAGAGATGACAGATAGAGACGTTGACCAGCTGGCGGACGATCTGTTCCCCTCACATATGACACTCAATGCTGAGCAGGCACCTGCTGCGGGGCAATCAGCAGCACAGAGCGAAGATGTGCTGTTCCAACAGTACTTTGAGCTGCTAGACAAATACAAGGAGGACAGGCACAGCCTCACAGTGGCGTTGGGCCACGGGTTTATTGCGCTTTCCAGAGCTAACTATGCCTCTGGGCAGAAGCAGTTCGGCAGAGACCAATGGGACATGAGGGTGAAGGCGACGAGGAAACTGGGATGGAAGGCGACTCCTCAGGCCGTGGAGGATGATGAAAAAGAGCAGGAGAAGTTACGAAACAGAGACAAGAGCAAGAAGTCAAAGGCCGGGTTGAAGATGACCAAGGTGTATGATCCGATCACGATGTTCAGTGGTCTGCCGCCGCTACTGCTTAGAGAGAGCCAACGGCACTTTGTCTCCTCTGTGGATAGAATGGAGTCGATTATAACCACGATGAAGTCAATTGACTCCGTGGAGAAGCAGATCGAACAATTGGCCATAAATCAGCAGTCACCTGAACAGGCCCCGGACTACACACAGATCAAGCAGCAGTCCGAGAAGAAACCGGAGAGAAGACGTCCCTACGCATTAGAAAAAAGGATACGTGAGAGGGACCTACCACCAAAGACCACCTGCTAGATGACATAAAGCCTACAACTAACGAAGCTAACGAATCTCTATTGCAAATAAGACAAAAAAAAAACAGTTGGAAGATCCATCGGATAGAAAACACGTATCACGTAGCGATAGATAGATATATGGGTAAGGGATATCGTAAAAGTCATCAAAAGAGTGAATGAAAAGTGAATATAAATGAGGACACACAGTGGAGCGAGTGTATAAGTGTGATCAAAAAAACATGGTGGTTGAGGTAACCAGGAAGTGAAAAAAGTAGTGTTCATGTGTGGGGAAAGGCATTTTTTTTTCAGGAAGCATACGAAGTACGTTAACCCATGACATCAGCGTTCTCCAATGGAACAGCGTTATCAAAATCCTCTTCGGATTCATTAGCAGCATCGACAATGGAACCTTCGCTAGCCACAAGCGAGAGCTTTTCTCTCAACTCCTCCATGCTCTTGTCGCCCATCTCTCTCATCAAGTCTCTGCTGAGTCTGGAGATTCCAGCAGCTCTTATCGTGGCCATGGCCTCCTGAACCTCTGGGCTGGATTTCTCCAAGTCGGCATCGGTACCAAAGAGCATATTCAGCTCGGACATGCCCTTTTGGATCTCTGCAAACTCTGGACACTCGTCAAATGACTTGTTGAGTGTGCTGGTGAACCTGTCAATCTGCTTCTGCAATGGCGTGTTCATGTTTGCCAGTAGAAGCGCAGACTCTCTGATACACCGATTCTCATTGGTAAAGAGTGTCTTCATCGCCTTTGGAGTTGGTTGTTGAGACTCGCCGTCAATTTGGTAGATCCAGGACTGTCTCACTGCGTTTTCCGGTGGTGGGGTGTCCCATGCCAACGTGTCTTTGTTCACCAACGATGGTGTGCTCATCGGGGATGTGGATGCACCAGAAGAGGAGCTGTAGGATGGATTACACTGTTTGGTGATCTGATATTTTTCTAGCTTGGTCAATTGTTCGAGCGAAGAGGAAGACACGGTGTGCTGGTGTGTATTCTTGCGAGAAATGGCCTTTGTCGAGGTAGCAGTGGTGGAGATTGAAGCACGGCCATTTGTGGAGAACGTATGGGATACCAGAGATGTAGCTTGCGAAGTCGAACGTGGGATCGAAGACTGATATGTGTTACGATGGTTCACTGGTGGTTCCGTGCGGTTGAACGCCACGCCCTGTGTTAGAGTTGGAACACTTTGGTCCTCTGCATCCTCTTCGGTCAAGAGCTGCTCTGTCACAGGAATCTCAAAAGTCCTGTTCGTAATTGTGGCGTCTTTGTTATCAACGTGCCCAATATGTGAGAACCCAAACGGTGTTGAGATCTTCGCTCTGAGTCTTTGTCTTTCCCTCTGAGCTTCTTTCTCCGCAGTGCCCATGAAGGTGCTTTTGAATGCACTGAGCAATTTACCCGTGGACTTTTTGTTCTTTAACTTCATTCTTGCCTGTTCTTCCTCTCTCTGTGCCATCAGCGTAGTGAAGTAACTGGTTGGTGGTAGTGGAGGCAACTCTACCGTGTTCCGGCTACCAAGGTATGGCGTCGTAGAGTTTAACACCTCGACGTTGGGTAGGGGAATGTGATATATCTTTCCCCTAGTATCCTCCTCGAGCCAGATCGAGTCCATCTGGGAAGGGTTCATGGCAATCTATCTGTCTGTCTGTCTATCAAAGTCGAATATACCCTAAGCCAAGTTGTCAGCGCTGGACAGAGCAGAAGAAGAAAACACGCCAAACTTTCGGTATATAAATCTAAGGTTCGTTCCAAGTAGGACGGGACCACACACAAACTCCTTCAGCGCAGGAGGTTTATTTGTGCGTCCAGTTCTAGCGACGCGTCAACCGGAAATTTACGCGCATCCTGACGCGTCTGGGGTTTGAAGAGGATCTTCATCTAGGGTGGGAATGGCATGAGGGTTATATGGCTCTTTGATAGTTATACCCTTGAAACATTTGCTCCAAGTGAACTACTGGTGTTGTAGAATAGTAATTTCAGAGTTTGTACCCTGTAGCGTACTTGTGTATTTTTTACCCCCTGAGACACCAACACGCGGACGGCATCACTCTGGTGAAGCCCCCCCTCCCGTGCCCTGAAGCCTGAAGGCCTGGAGCTGAGCGATGCGATCAGGGGGACCTTCGCGGTGCGTCGAACTGCTCCCAGACGATCGCGATTCCCAATTCTCACCTCTCACGACCAGCCTAAGGGTCTGAGCCCCACGGGTCACACGATATTCTCATGGAAAGAACATGTCGAGATGAGACTCTGGTGTTGCACCCAACCACTTGCTGCCGCTGCGGATTGCATATGTCTTCGTTGACTACAGCGACACACAGGGCTACCGTTTTGGAAACAAGCAAATGCTCAGCTCAACAGCTCGCTGAGATCTTGAGGTTCAAATTGTAAGCCGGGGTAATTTCCGGTAACCATCTGGTTGGCACCTCTACATAGTCACTGATTACTTTTTTTCTTGATCTTCTCTCTTTTCTGCTCCGCTGTTTAGGCCCATCAATCGCATTTACCTCGCAGGCACGTCTGCTCTTTTTCGGGAAATTCTAATCCAACGATCAGCGGGCGTTTTCTAGGGCGGATGTCGGACGGTCGGCTGAAAGCCGAGACCAAAATTTCTGCGTTACAGGTTTGGATATAAGAACTCAAAAGTGGCCCCGTCCCCGATGCTGTAATGCTATTCAACTGCAGAGTACGAACTAGTTGATAGGAATGTACAATGAAAAGTTAGTCTTGTTAGCTTGATTTCCATTCTCAGCATAGACCTAGACCTAGGAACTTTTAATGGCATGTAGCTTTGACAAATCCAGGGACCCTCGCTTAATTTAATTCGTCTGATGATATTCTGTATGGCGCTAGAAAGATCTTCGTTACAGACATGTGAATCTGCTTCGTGGATTTACCCGGTTTCTTTCCCCAAAGTACCGAGATCACCGGTTATTGAAAATCCAAGTTAAGTGATTGATTAAACACTGGGGGATCTACAAACACGAAAAATGCAATCAATTACGTTACCTCATTTGGCAAAATATACACTTGGCGTGGCCCTCCGTATAAATCGATCGAATTATAATGTATTATTCTGTGTG
This sequence comes from Petasospora taoyuanica, assembly GCA_030567055.1. Taxonomy (NCBI): domain Eukaryota; kingdom Fungi; phylum Ascomycota; class Saccharomycetes; order Phaffomycetales; family Wickerhamomycetaceae; genus Petasospora; species Petasospora taoyuanica. Next base: position 27,145 of record JAKUBZ010000042.1, read on the forward strand.
CCACGTCAGCCAAGCCCGAGCCCCCCGCGTATTCACCTATGCCACCATATGTATTATGTACAGTGATGACGGCTGAAGATCTATGGCCAAAAGGCCAGAACAAACTGTGCCTGTGTCTGTCTACTGTGTTATCAAGTATATACAACACTGGAATTACACACATATATACACACACTCATTTCATCTCCTTGAGTTTGCGTAACTGGTCTTTGAATACGTCACCTCCACTGATCTCCGAGATGCTACGTTTCATACCCTTGTGTGTTTCCTCCACAACGTCCTCTCCGATCATCACCGTTTGCTTGTAACTCTGGTTCCTCAAACGGCCGCTGAGCAGAACCTTCGATGCCTTCTCCTGGACACTGCGTTCCAAGTTTCTCTTGAAGCCCAACAGTTCCAAGATGGTATAAACGTCTCTGTAAGTTCTGCACTCTGTGCTCTTTGTCGCACCAGAACTTACCACGAGGTTTTGATGTCTTGAGCTTCTGACCACTTGCGTAACATTGTTAAAGCACTGTGCTCTCTGCTGCTCGGTGGATCCGTTGACCATCTTGGCATAAAGGATTTCTATCTTGATACCACGGTTCACTGCAGACCCCATAGTTTTGTGCTTCAAGAATGTAGGTAGTCTCTTGGTGTACTCAAATGTCAGGATGTCGATATCCAAACTTGAGCATGCCATAAGCAGTCCCTTCTCAGATGCTGGCTGGACTGCTACAATGTCAAATGCGGATTGTAGCTTAGCAATACTCTGGCCGGAACTTGGTTCATCGATGATAATGGTCACTCTCGTATATAACTTCAACCTCGATTCAAACTCCTTGAACAGAGAAAGATCAATTGGGTTCGCTCCAGTTGTGGGCACCTTAGCAGCATGCGGTAGTGTAAAATTCAGGGCAACGTGCGTATACCCGAGGGCAGATAGTGTAGATAGTGTGTTCTTTAGTGTGGTGATGGCCTGTGTTGTGGGTTTCTGTGTGTACGTCTCTTGCGGCCAGGGTACGTTCAAGTCGACCAGTGGCGTCATTATTGTGTTTTTGTAGTGTGTGTGTGTGTGTGTGTTTGAGCGTAACGACTGGTGTTTCTGGAAGCTTCCAGGTCTTTCTACTTGAACTATTAAATCTAAATTCTATCAACAATTCTGCTCATCACCCACATAGAATATAAATTTTCTATCTATGGTGCGACTGAGGTTGCGAGCCCTGGTCCACATGCGCGCTCGCTCGCTCGCTCGCGCAGCTTCTTGGTTTCCGAGGACAGGTCAACAGATTGGTATGTCGGCCGGTTTTTAGTGAGTTGGGCGATAAGTCAGGGTCCAGCTGGATATATATATTTTTTGGCGTGGGGCAGGGTGTAAGTGTGTATGCTCGTAGAATTGTGTACAGGCAAACAAACACTCGCACATAATCGGCCGCCGTTCACACCGGACGGTGGAGGCTTCCCTCCCCCTCTCCTAAAAATCCTTGAGCTACGCCGAAGCGAAACTGCCGAATTGGGCAATTTCTCAGGGCAAGCTCCTCGACAGCGCTCTGATCGTCAGGGCGTCAGGCGCCTGGTTGGGCGTCAGGCCCGGTCCGAAAAAAGGAATCAAAAAAACCACAAAGTAGAAAACAGCCCCCCTCCAGCGGACAACTCAGTTTTCTAGAGCCCCCCACAAACCAATTAAACAGCTTGGAATCCCGGGCTGTGGCTACGCCCAAGACATCGAAGCATACCAACCACTTTTCCCCTTTCCCAGCTGGCTGGACGCCTTCTTGCGCTCTTACCCACAGATCTTTGTCTGCGCCCGCTCTCGCCTGTTTTCTTCAGTGTACTCGTTGTCTTGATCTGCGTACCAGATCATCCCAGTGGAAAACCCACCGTCAGATACGTGTCGAAGTAGCAGTTCACACCACACACCACTGCTCATTTGACCTTTGGCTGTTTTTTTTTCGAGTCTCCCGCTTGCGTAGCATCAGGATCACCTCGAGTTTCTCCAATCTTTTGTTTTGAAATCCCATTTGAGCGATCTCCACCGATCAGAGGCCTCCGCTTGTCCTTTGTTCGATTCAGACACACACAGACACGGTGCCCCACTCTGCTATTTAACGCTTCTCCAGTGTCGGTGGTCTATCGGCTAATCACTATTTCAAGCTTGATAACACACACATACACACATACACACCACCACATTTCCATCCACTGATTCTGCACACGCTCTACTAACAGAGCAGATTCTTCAGGATTCGCATTCTTCAATCACAGCACACACTCAACACATCAGTATCACAATGAGTCGCGTCAACAACGCCGCTTCAGCTGCTGCTGTCGCTGCTTCCTCAGCTGCTGTGAACAACATCACAAACTCACACTCTACTGCTGCTGTGCCGCCACCTTCACAATCCAACAGTGGCTCCAACGGGCAGTCAAACGGTGGCTCGAGCAACTCCACCATTGTGGGCCTCCACTACAAGATCGGGAAGAAGATCGGTGAGGGATCCTTCGGTGTGATCTTCGAAGGTACCAACATGATCAACCAGGTACCAGTGGCCATCAAGTTTGAGCCCCGCAAAACAGAGGCGCCACAGTTGAGAGACGAGTACAGAACGTACAAGCATCTCACTGGCTGCTATGGTATTCCGCATGCCTACTACTTTGGCCAGGAGGGTCTGCACAACATCTTGGTTATTGATCTCCTCGGTCCGTCATTGGAGGACTTGTTTGATTGGTGTGGTCGTCGCTTTAGTGTCAAGACTGCAGTCCAGGTTGCTGTACAGATGATCTCGCTTGTGGAGGCTGTACATGCACACGACTTGATATACAGAGACATTAAGCCAGACAACTTTTTGATTGGGAGACCGGGGCAACAGGATGAGAACCAAATCCATTTGGTTGACTTTGGTATGGCCAAGCAGTACAGAGACTCAAAGACAAAACAGCACATTCCATACAGAGAAAAGAAGTCATTGAGTGGTACCGCTAGATACATGTCCATAAACACCCATATGGGTAGAGAACAGTCCAGAAGGGACGATTTGGAAGCATTGGGTCATGTATTCTTCTACTTCCTGAGAGGGCAGTTGCCATGGCAAGGTTTGAAGGCTCCTACAAATAAGCAAAAGTATGAGAAGATCGGTGAGAAGAAGAGAACAACACACGTTAATGACTTGGGCCAAGGCTTACCACCACAGTTTAGCCAGTACTTGACTCTTGTAAGAAGCTTGGGCTTTGAAGAGACCCCGGATTATGAAAAGTATAGGCAGTTGCTTTTATCCTCTCTACAGGATATTGGCGACACGATGGATGGCACTTATGACTGGATGAAGTTGAATGGTGGTAAAGGTTGGGACTTGTCCATTAACAAAAAGCCAAACTTGCACGGATATGGTCACCCAACCCCACCAAACGAAAAGGACCGTCATCATCGCCAGCAAAGAAGAAACAGACATCTTCACCAACAAATCCAACAACAGCAGGCTCAGCAGCAACAGATTGCTCAGCAGCAGGCTCAGCAGCACACCCAGCAGCAAGGCAATCACAGCCAGCAGCAGCAGCAGCAACAACACAACCAGCTGATGTCTCAGCAGACCAGTGGTCAACCACCGCTGAACACAAGCAGCGCTCTGAATCAGCAGCAGTTCCAGAACAAGCAGCCAGCTCCAATCAGAGAAAAAGTTCACTCCTCGAGCGGTCTCACAGACGTCAACAGAAATCACCACATCGACCACACTGTGGGTGCTGACCAGGAATCTGTCAAGTCCAAGAAGGGTTTCCTGTCCAAACTTCTATGTTGTGCTTGATTTCTTCTCTCTCTCTCGTCATCATTAATGTACCATATGCTGTTCTCTTTTTTTCTGTCTTACCATTTGCGCTTGTTATTTCTGTCTGTTATAACGTTAGCACCAAGCATTCATCTGTTTTGTTTTCTTTGTCTCTTTGTACTACGATGGCAAGTTATCCACTGGTACAATGATCTCTTTTCTAATCTCACAGCTCCATAGAGACACGCGTGCCAGCTTCACAGGACACTCTTGTTGTTGTTTCATATTACATATACACATATCTTTTGTATATAACAAACAGCCATCTTTAATTTTACCGTTTATTTATATACGATAGTACCGTTGTTGTTGGTAAGCCAAAATTGGTAATAGCTCCGAAGTCTCGGGATTCGGGTGTTTCGGCCGAGCCGAGCGTAGACATTGACCACTTTTTGATAATTAATTATTTTGGAGAAATTACAGCCATTGAGCTTTAAAAAAGGGTCTATCCACCACTTGGGAGTATGAAAAATACAAAAGCGTATACTAAAACACATTAGGTGCACGGATTTGAGAGGCCCGTTCAATTATAATATAACAGCCTTTTGTAACTCTCCTCTTTGAGCAGCCCATTGCGAGCAGGCCCAAGAGAGGTGTAAACCCATGAATATTGAATACCATGTGACAGAGTTGGAAGTATATATGATGTGAGATAGGTATGGGGAAAAAAATTAAGGAGTTGGGTCACTCAAAGCGTCCAAGAAATAAAAAATAGTGGCTGTGGGTATAGCTATTGTGGGTCAACACAGCAAATTGTATGATCTTATAGGTGTGGATGGGTATGTGTAGTGTCACTTTGAAAGAATTCAAGCAGTGGAAATGGTTGGAACACCCGTTCTTGGTCTGGACTTGGAGCCGAAAGAGCCACCGCTCAAGACAGAGATGAGAGATAAGCCACCAGAGAAGAGGAAGGTAAAGAAGGAGAAGTAGAGGAAAGCAGTAGCAGCCTGTGCCTTTCTGCATCTGTCAGTGGAGCCCTGAGCAACGTTGTTGCTGTCCAAGTAGTCCTGGTTGGTACAGGAGTGGACTCTAATACCGACAGCCAAGGCAGTAGCACCAGCAAAGGTGAACACAAGGTTGAGGAAGTCCACGGTGAGCAGGAGGATTGGCCATGCGAGGACCTCGAAGAAGTTGGCCAGAATGCCATAGAACGACGAGGTGACAAGACCGAAAACAGAAGCAAACAGAGCCATGTTCACTCTACTGTTCGAATGGTCCTGGCCACTGATGAGCGAGCCGGTGAGACCGAGCACGATGATGAGGAAGACGAAGTTGAGGCCACGGATGGCGATGTCAATGGCTTTCAGCATTTTTTGTGTTGATGCGTGTTCTTTAAGAGTCGTATAGAAAGAAGAGGGAAAGGGCAAGGAAGTAGGAAAACCCGGGAGGGGCGAAAGTACCGTTGTATATAAACTGCTGGCAGCCCTCGTCGTACCCGGCGGGAAATGACAGTTTCGCGCATGAAACGGCAGCTATACCGCAAGCAACCGAACACGGATGGGCAATCACTTATGAAGGCAATAATTGGGACGACTTCTTTAAGAGATTGCAAAGGATTAAGGCTGGTATTTTGAGCTTCTTACGAAGGTAACTTTCGCTATGTTGGCTTTCACTACGCTGATTTCGAGCCAGTATTCCCGTTCATCTCACACTTTTCTCTGTCCTGCCAGATGTCTGCTTTCGGTACCTTTGTTTACCTTTTTGCGCAACTGCAACTGCCGAATGCAGAAATCGCGCTGAAACGGGAAAATGGTGTGCATACCATACACCACTTGCGGCTCTGTTGGCAGTTCGTTTGGTTGGGTCTGATCGTCCAGATCACTGATGGCCTTGGTGTATAAAAGCATTGAATCTTCGTGCTACGCCGGAATCCCCTTCAGAGTTTAACTCCAAGTACTGAGCACCGGGCTTAACGCACTCCCGAGAGCCCCGTCATTTATAAGATGTTAACCGTCCTCCCGAGTGTTCCATTGTGTCAATTTCACCCGCCAGCCTGGAAAATCTCCACCATATCACAGGCTGTATAAAACAGCTGCATAGCTGTGAGCCAGTACGATGGTATCATTCGCTCGCTCGGATCCTTTATCGGATCCCATGGATTCTGAGTGGGTCCTCGGATTCTAGCTTGTCTACTACGAAGTGAAGATCTATCTTTGTTAACCTATCTATAAGGGAATATAGACTTGCCTTGCCTATCATTTTCGCCAATATGCGCCATTTTGCGCGGCTTTGCCCCGGGAAATGGCACAAAGACTCCTGAATGACGTGGGCGTACCGCAAGCATTTTTGCTTTTTTGCTTTGTTATTTTTGTGCCAGCCATCCCGAGAGTCTGAGACACTATAAACGAGTTCGCGGAAAAGGTTATGCGGCCCTGTGCCTCTGAAGAAAGCGGAGGCAACTTGCAAGTAGAGCTCATCTCCATTGCTCTTATCAGATCTTAGCTCTCATCAGATCTTAGCTCTCATCAGATCTTAGCTCTCATCAGAACTTTTTTGAAAACTTGAACCAATCGATCTGAGATCTGAAAATGTCCACAGGTGTTATTGCGGACTTTCTCGCGGAACCTTTAGCAGAGCTGGAGGCACAGTCGGCTCAGGTGCTCAATGACCTTGCAGAGCTGCGTTTAAATGTTGGCAACATTGTGGTCAATTCAGAAAGCAGTGACAACGATATTGTTCATATTCCATCCCCACATGATGATGAAGTAACTTCCAAGCTTGAATTGGTGCAAAAGAGCTTCTCTGAGATCTCCGAATTGGTGCGCCAAGGCAACAAGCCGGTGAGCCTGAGTAGATTGCAAAAGATTTTAAAACCATTTGCACAAGGTTCTGTTGTTAAGTCAGTTGGTACCGTCTCATTGGATGTCAAAGAGATGGAAATTGTGTCCAAATTGGAAGAAATTGTGGCTATGTATTCTCTGGTAGCACTCTATCAGAATTCATTGACACATCTGTTGAAATCGACATTGCCCATCGGGGACTACTTGTTGTACTGGGAGACAACTTCATCATCATCTTGGAAAATACTCATATATTCACTCCAAACATTACCAGTACGCTCGTTCCGCCTGATTGAAAGCGTTTATTATGACATTGTTTCCACTGCTTCTCCAAATATCAGCGCCTTGGACATCGCCGTGCCCGAATACATCACAACAAACTACCCACGATATGAGAACACATACAAGAGGTACATCTACTATAAGAAGCTGCTGATGGGCTCTCTATACAACAACCTGGTTGCACACAATATCAAAGGGTTTTACAAATTCATTGGGTTTCAGAGAGATTTCCACAGTACTCTGTTTGGTCCAAAGAAAATGCAACAGAGTATCAAAGGTTATATCAACGTGATCTTGGGTGCTCCGTTTGCCTCGATTGCCCAGGAGTTGAAGGCCAAGAAAGACACTGCAAAGTCCCTACAAGAAGCTAATGCTAAGAAGCTGGGAGCCTTGTTGCTGAAAGTTCCGAGCTTCAGAGACGCTGGTGATTTGAAACAGAGTCTTTCAAATCTCCAGGGCGTGCTGTCTGCTCGTTCAACTGGTGATTTGTTCACTGATCTCTATAAGATCTCATGTGAAGTGCTTCCAGAGGTGAATTCTGAGCTGCGCAAGGAATCCTCGCTCTCTAAGAAACCAGTCCTCTTGGTTCGTCATTGGCCTACGTTGTTAGCTGCACTACTTTATGGCCCATCGACGGTGATGTCTGTTATCACCAACAAGGACCAAATTGTGGACTTTGTGCAGAAGAACCTCGTGGAGACAATCACAGGATTTTGGAACAACTGGATCTTGAAGCCCGTGAATAACATCCTTTCGACTATCCGCCATGATGATAACTCGCAAATTTCTATTATGTCACAAAAGTCCCTGGACTCTGATTTGGATTCTCTGAAGAGAATGGTGATTGAGTACACTATTGAAAACACACCAGAATACAAGGACCTGAGTACCACCGATATCGAACTGTTGAAGAATGAATTGAACTTGATGGTTTCCACAGGTGATATGACACCAATGATGAAGGGGTATGAACAGGACATCAAGCATCCAATGAAGAACATCGTGAGAGGGAGACTCCCGCGTGCTCTGTTGATTCAACTCCAAAAGACCAAGGTCGACGGTGCTGTGGCAATGAGTGGTATTGACAAGCTATTGAAGTCCCAAGAGTTGGTGTTTGGAATCGTTGCTGCATCACCATCTCTCTTGATTCTTGTCTACTTGATAAGATCACTGAACGCATACATCCAAAGGGGCTACATCTCCAGAAGCACAGGTGAAAACAGACTGATCGTTTCAAGAAACCTGAACAGTGTTGAGAGATTGATGGGCAAACTGGATGAGCTTGACAGTGAGGAGTCCGACTATGTTAACGGCATGCTTTTACTACAAACGATTGCTCTCAGAAGCAGCGGATTACAATTAGTACCAGCCAACAGAAGAGCCGAATGGATCAGAGACATGAACGACCTGGTGGACCGTAAGGCCACTGCAAAGGCACGTCTCAATACAGTAGGTCGTATTTATCACGTCTACTGTCGCTTCTTTGAGTGAAAAATCACATGTGTATAATAAGATTCATGAAATAGCATTAGTTAAAAGATGGAGTGGACAATGTCCGAACCAATAGTGGCACCGGCACCAAATATAGCAGCATTACCAAGCTTGGAGCCAAACTTCTTCAAGTGGCCACTTGTTGCACTGCTCTGGTGCTCACCTTGTGGCTGTTGTACGAGAACCTGCTGAGGCTGTGGTTGTTGGTATGAAGCCATGCTGTTACCGGGGTAACTAGGGTAACCAGAGTACCCCGGGTTATTTTGCTGTGGTGGAAACTGCTGCTGGTAGGCGTTGTAGGAAGGTGCTGGTGATGGTACTGGTGATGGTGCTCTCTTCTCCAACACCCTAACGTAATTCGAAGGGAACATGCCTGTTCTGCCATTACACGAGCCCTTCCACCAGTCTGGGGAAGTGTGTTCCAGCACAAGCACTTTCTCACCAGCTCTCAGCTCAAGATCCTCTGGCTGCTGCACGCCGTAGTTGTACAGTACTTCGACGTATTCCTCGTTGGTTCTCTGCGGAACCAAGTGCTGTGACTGAGACTGTGGAGTTGGTTGCAGCAGTTGTGTCTTCTCCGGCTGATTAAACGACTGTGCTGGGGTAGAAGCAGCGGAGCTCTCTGAGTTGCCACCAAGTCCCACTGGCGCATTGCCATTCGCATAACGGTCCGGAAGCGACTTCATCACCTGCTGGAAGAAATCTTCTGTGATGACATTGCTCTCACGTAGGAACTCAAGCTCCTATTATGGGGGGTTAGTATGGTTCTCGTAAAGATGAGCATTTTCTTTCTTTGATAAACATACTGTTTTGATCGTGGACAACGAGCGGTTGACGAGTGCAGCAGACATTTCAGCTGTGTGTCTTGTCTTGAGGCTCTGTGTAATGAAGAGAGATATTAAATGGTTGTAAAAGATTGTCAGCTCTTAACTAATTTCATGGCTGTGCTTTTGAACTGCGCGGTTGACTGCCATATTTGGTAATAAGTGCGCAATTGTGGAGTATATCGCAATACCAGTGTGTACACATTGGACACTCAAAGTAGTCACTAATTAACCACTTTTCAATTAGAGAATTTCAGAGATAATCGGGTATGACATCACGAGGTTGAGCAAGATCTGCATCACGGCACAGCACATCGGAATCCATGTGGACATAGAGAAGAGCCCGGCCTTATAAATCGCTGAGAGTCTGATATGGTTAGTATGAATGGGGTGGACAATAAGAACAATAGACCACGATGAAACTCACACTAGGCCAAAGACTGTACCTGAGATCACAGCTTGTATCCCACCGAGTATCAAATAAAAGGAAATCATCCATACTGCCTTCCTTAGCTTTCTATGAACAAACGATGCCCATACGCCAACAGTTCCATAGAACCCACCAAAGAATATCAGTGTCCAGAACACAGTGAACCTCCATATGTCCTCTGTATAGTATAAGTACGACACTGTGTACATATCGTTCCCCACGGGCCAGTATAGAGAGGGAAACCCTGGAGTTGTGTATCCGATGGGCACGTCTGCGATGGTGACAAAGGACCTGATGTGGCGGTTAATATCGGGCTCTACAATCTTTTCGTTGTATGGAGTAGACCAATATCACAGATCAGTGTGCTTTGTGTAAGACTCACCTCATCTTCTTTGCTCCTCCATGTATGCCCCTGCTTTCAATCAAGTATATAAGTGCGTTTAGAAGAGAGCCTTTGGGTTACAACCGCGAGCCACAATTCGCTCTCCATCACCAAATCTTCTTACATAGTTAAAAAAAAAACCAAATTATACCTAAATTTTTTTGATGTATAGAACTTATCTATTGCCCTGTTCGAGCTCCTCCTCGTTCTCCACTGGTCTCTCCGCCAGCGGAGTGATACGATAGCAGTGACGTACTTCACCGGAGTCCCAGTCAAAAGTACCAGCGTGCAGTACTCTTCTGTTGTCCCAAACCACCACGGTGCCAGGCTCATACGAAGCTCTCACTTGTAGGTCATGCGAATGGTTGACATGGTCGAACAAAAGCTTGAGAATGGCGTCACTCTCTTCCTTCTTCAATCCGTCAACCTCTTCAATGAAGTTTGGGGTGAACAAGGACTTCTGCTTAGTCACCGGGTGGATGCGCACCAATGGATGTAAGTTGGTGGAAGGAGGTCTTCTCTCAATGCCGCCGTTGGACTTGGAGCTAGCAGCCTGTCTCACAGAGGTGTGTACTGCCTTCAGCCCAGAGATCATCTCCTGGAATCTAGGCGAGAGCCTATTATAAGCCTCCACGGTATCAGCGAAGATCGTGTCACCACCAGTCTCTGGTCCCTCTAGGATCGTGAAAAAAGTGGTACCAGGAGTATACTTTTCGTAGGTGACATCACTGTGCCATCCTCTGATTGACAGAGATTTTGCAAAAGTCTTGTTATACTCCTCTGGGTCCTTTCTGCGGTACACAACGTGGAACTGGTTGTAACCCTCTGGTGCACCGGATGATGGATGAGTGTGCAGTGGACCAAAGTACTCACCGAACTTCTTGTTGAATTCCAGCCCTTTGTCCTTGAAATCCTGGTCTCTGAAAACGACAACACCACGCTGGGCAACAAACAGGGCTAAATCGTCCTTAGCAGCGTCAGAAAGCTCGGATAGTTGAACACCACGAACTTCGGATCCAAGCTTTGGCGAGAGCTTCTTCAGAGTGATAGATTCCGAGCCAAGTGGGAACAAGTTCTTCAAATCCGGGTCAGCAAAATGGCCTCTGTCAACAAATTTCTTGTTCAGATCTTCGGCGTATGGCTCGTACTTCTCACTCGGGTCCCACGTTGGCAACCACTCTGCGTACTTGGAAGCGACGTACTCCTTCTCACTAACTCTCAACAAACCAGTCTCTGGGTCGATTCTGTCTTCACCCTTTCTGAAGTGGATATCAGAGGCGACGTTCTTGGTAGCGCTGGCATTGGTATAAAAGGCCTTGGTCGACAAAACGTCGATGTTAAGCACTGGGTGCTCCTTGGTGATGGTGGTGGTAGTAGCGACGACCATCTTAAGCTTGTTCTATCATTAGCAAGCCAAGTTCAACAAAGACGGATGGAGAGACTCCGGACACTTTATATCTGGCATCCCAAACGCTTCACTTACCAAAACCAAGAGTGGCTTTCAAATTCGCCACGCTTGACAAATCAAGCAATATCTGTTTGTTTGATGTGGCTCTGACAATTGCCAAGTGCGGTTATGTTATCTCTAATGCACCAATGCGTCAAACGCGCCAATGTGTCAAACTTTGTGGAGGTTGAGTTCGGATCAGAAACCGCCACACTCACAGCCACAGCCACAACGCTGAGTTGTTATCAGTGTGGCAGAGGGCTGTGGAGTTAAGCGATAATAAGCCACAAAAGACTCGGTTGGTAAGGTTTTCACCCCTTGCTGCTTGCTACATTCTGTTGATTGAGGGCGAAGCGATTTTTGGTGATAGCTGTGGCGGTGGCCTTGGATTGGCCTCAGAGGCTCTATAAAGGTGGTTGGTCTTTCCTTCTTCCAATTGTGGTCTGCATTATGGAACGACGTACCTAAGATAGCAGCAAGAATGGGTAAGGACAAAGAGATCGACCAAAAGCACACAGACCAGACTTATGTCGAGGACATCGAGTCCCTCACGTCCTCTTCCTCCGAGGATGAACACGTCTTTAAAGACCCAAAGATCGCAGAGTATTACCGTCAGTTGTACAAGACTACGCAGTACGAGTGTCGTGAGAAGTTCGATCCTGAATATCAATGGACTGCCAAGGAGGAACGTTCAGTGGTGTGGAAGTGCGATTGGAGAGTCACCCTGTGGGCTTTCATCATGTTCACTGCGCTAGACTTGGACAGAGCCAACATCTCCCAGGCTTTGAGTGATAACATGCTGGACGACCTTGGACTGAGTACTAATGATTACAACTTGGGAAGTACTCTTAACTACGTGTGCTTCTTGTTTGCTGAGCTCCCCTCCCAGTTGATCTCCAAGAAAATCGGTGCTGAGAAATGGATCCCTACGCAGTTGGTATTGTGGAGTTTGGTCTCGATCACGCAATGTTCCATCAAGTCAAGAGCTGGCTTCTTGATCACAAGGGCACTACTTGGTCTGTTCCAAGGAGGGTTTATCTGTGACACTTGTCTTTGGATGTCGTACTTCTACACCTCTGCTGAGCTTCCTATGAGATTGGCACTTTTCTACATTGCAAACCCTTTGACCAATGTTATCAGTTCTCTATTGGGTGCTGGGCTTTTGCAAATTTCCTCCTCCAGTGGGGCATTGGAGCATGGATGGCAGTGGATGTTTCTATTGGAAGGTCTTCTAACCTTATTGGTGGGACTTGTCAGTTTTTTCCTCATGCCAGCTAGCGCAGTTGATACCAAGACTTGGTTCCGTCCCAACGGTTGGTTCACAGACCATGAGGAGAAGATCGTCGTTAACCGTGTCCTCAGGGATGACCCTTCAAAAGGTGACATGAACAACAGGGAGCCGGTCTCTTTGAAGCAACTGTTGGTTTCCTTCACAGACTATGACATTTTGCCAATCTACTTTGTCAGAATCCTTGCTGATCTACGTGCATTGCCCGTGGGTGCTTACTTGACACTTACACTTAGACAATTGGGATTCTCAACGTTCCACACAAACCTGCTGGCAATCCCATACAACTTCCTGAATATCTTCCAGTTGGTCTTCTTTGGATACGTTGCCCAGCGATTCAGTGCAAGAGCTTTGACTCTGGCGTTTGCTACGGTATGGACTTTCTCCTTCCTGGTGCCATTGAGATACTGGTCAGGCTCGCAGGTCGAAGTCTGGCCCACCTATGCCATTCTCACTCTGTTGCTCGGATACCTGCCATCCTGGCCGATCACTATCAGTTGGTGCTCTTCTAATTCCAACTCTGTGCGCTCCCGTGCCGTCAGTGCCGCACTAGTCAACATGTTCTCCCAATCGGCAAACATCATCGCTTCAAATATCTACCGTGCCGATGACAAACCGTTGTACCATCGTGGTAACACACAACTCATTGGGATCAATGTTGGGTGTTTCTTCATGTGTATCTTCACTCGCTACTATTACAAATGGCGTAACTCTCAGAGGGACAAAATCTGGAGCACCATGTCTGTGGAGGAACAGCAGAAGTACATCGAGACGACCAAAGACGTTGGTAACAAGAGATTGGACTTCCGTTTTGTCTACTAGAGTTCCCTCATATTATATATAGAAGTGACTAGGCAGGATTATTATACATTCATTGAGGTCGTTTCTTTTTGTAAGTTTTTGTAGACAGCCCGATGGATGGGTGCAGTGGCACCGCGGAAAATGTTGAAATAGAGATCAACATGAGAAAAGCCATCAAAACAGAGCCTCTGGAAGGCCTTACGCTACTTCAATAAAAAAGACTTATAAAACAAACTAAAATGGAGGATACAGGGAAGCACAAGAAGCAATTTGTCCGTTTGCAGAAACAGTACGAAGACAAGCTTGTCAGATCATATAATTTGGTATCGACCTACCAAACGTTGACACAACAGTACGGAACACTGATAAATAAGAAAAACACGCTGATTGACGTGTTGGAGAAGATTGGTGTACACGAGAGCAGTGAGGAGACATTGAAGGGTAGCAAAGAGACGATAACGGCACTGATAGAGGCGGAGCCGACACTCAGTGGGAAGCTACAACGTATCGTTGATGAGAACTACGATGATGACACGACGCTGATACGATTGAGGGAGTGGGCTGGGATACTAGAGGCCATCGATGAGCCGGTGGGTGGATGGCTCAAGAAGTTCATCTCCTCTCTGAAGCAGACGAGTGTAAAGAGGCCAAGTGAGGATGAGGAAGAGAGAGCGGTAAAGAAGAGAAAGACAGCGGTCGGGTCTTCTGCACCAGCTTAGACTGCTACTACAATAAGGGCACATTCTCTAGCAATTCACTCGTAGCATTTCGTTATTCGTAAGCAATTAAAAAGCAGTTCAGCCAGTGAGAATCTGGCTGGCGGTGATATCATCATTGGTGTATCTTCTCCTTGCCTTGCCAGGGCTTGGCGGCTCAATGACTTCTTCAATGCGCTTTGTCTCGGGGCTTATCTCTCTTTGTTTATTATGGTAGACCTCCACCAGAGCGTCCAGTGCTTGTAACAACAGGAAATACACGACTCTGAGAATCTGTGATGGGATAAAGGAGATCACTTTCCAAAACACTCTTTGGGCCAAGTATGGTAAGCCAACCATGAACCTCAGCATTAGCACAACCAGACTCAAGTCTATCTTCAAGTATTCACCTTCGTGCAGTGCCTCAAACTGTCTCAATGCCTCTTCATCAATCTGTCCCATGGCCTTGTTCTCCGCAGAGAAACTATCAAGCATTGGGAAGATATCCCTGAGCTTGGTGAATGAAGGAATTGCATTCGTCAGAGAAGAGGAGAAGTTCTCAATCGGATACTTGGGATGACTTTGGCCATTGACGACGTACGTAGGAGTGGTCTTCCCTAATGGGATCCCGTGCAGTGAGTTCGGTCTATCTTTGTGTTCCAACTCCCCCGAACCAATAGAAGCTGATTGAGCAGATGAACGGACAAATTGTAGAATCATCTGCTCCAAGTCCACTGTCCTGCTCTGAAGCCTGTGGCTGAGATCGTTCATCTCCCTCTCGAGTATCTTAAAGTGTTTGGAAGATAACAGACATTGGTCACCTTCGATAATGACCTTGAACTTTGTGTAGAATGGCTCAAATCTGGTACTCAGCAACTTGAGCTGGGCCTCGAGAGTGTGCACTTGTTGCTGGACCTTAACAATTTCTGGTGGGATGACCGAACTGTGACCTTCAATGGCAATCAATCTACTTGTCAGCTCATGCTCTAAGGAGTCCTTTGCAACACTCTGGATCAACTTTTCCGTTCTGGTCTCGATAGCAGCAGTGGATGTCTGTATTTGCTCTGAGAACTGAATTATCACACGGATCAAACCACAGCTGACAAAGATTCCAATGTTTAGGTCAGAGAAGATCATCGAGCTCTCAGAGTCTCCAGTGCCGATGAGGATGATGTGCTTACGCGCAATCACCAGGATCCCACCACACAGAAATGGGGCACACACGCAGAACAGCAAAGCTAGTCTGCTCTGCCTATTCAACTTGGAGATTCCCTTCTCAGTGGCGTCTTGAAGCTGATCCTTTGGTGTTTGTGTACCTTCTTTGTCAGCGCCTTCTAAGTACATTCTCAACTTCAACTCCAGATCACTGATCTGTAAGTACCACTTCCACGGCCAGTCTAATAAAAATTTGAGAATCCAGCAGATCAACAGAATACTAAACATATCCACAACGATAGTACTTGGGTGGTTTTGATCGTCCCCGAGTTGGAATTTACCGAATCTGATAGCCCCTGGGAAGAACAACTTTAGCAGAGAGGGCAAAAAGATGATCAAAATGGGCAGCGTCTTCACGAAAACACCATAATGGCTGTGCAATCTAGAAATGAACACCATTCCTGTGCCGTTTCCTGGCGTCCCTGATCCATGTGTGGTTAATGATCCTCTCCGTGTTATCGAATGGTGAAACGACGAGACTTCCGATCTGTTATCCAGCTCTAGGAAATTAGTGTTGTTGTCACTCATATCTACTTCCTCCAGAGGGGCAAATGCAGAACTTTCGGCAACAGAATTTGTCAGAAAAGACTTTACAGGAGACTGAAGAGGCGACCCATGCTTGTTCTTAGGGAATTGGAGGTTGGCTGTGGTTTTGGGCTTTGGTGCTCGTAGTTGCGTTGGAGATGTCATCTGAGCGTGACAATCTCTGTGGCAAGGTACTAAAGTCTCTGCCTTTGTTGTTCTTTTGTCTATGTTAATAATTGAGTTCTCTTTCTTATCTTTCGCCAATTTACAACACCTTCACTGGATCAAGGAGAAGCGAATGTGTCAAGTCAAGACAATGCGGAGATGCAGATCTCTTATTCGTAGGGTTGCAATGAATCACATGACTACTGTGTTAGCCCTGATAATAAAGAGGGCGCGAAAGTCTCTATCGCTGTGTGACTGCGCACCCGATCAGGAACAGGCTGTTAAAATTTTCTATAGGCGCGGCGAGAGTTGCACTTTTCAACGCCACTAAAGATCAGTATACAAAGTATCATAAAACGTCAAAATGGTACGTTTTGAAGTGGTTTAAAGGCACAGAGAATACAAATATGAGCACTATGATTGCCAGATGACACATTGTCCTTAAAGAATCGAGCTTGGGGCACGGATTTTCATGTTTTTTAAACTTGGGTGAAGGGGTACTGGAAAATGTCACTTGGGGCAAGACCCAACTTCAAACTATGTCTAAAGCATTCATAGAATGACTAAAGAAACACATTGCACTACACTGCGGTCTCTTTACTTCACATCATCGAAAAAAGTGTGTCGGCACAGGGCGTCATATTGCAAAATTTTTTTCAACTCACTGTTGTCTCTACTAAGCAGGATACTAACAAATTACTACAGGTTTTGGTCCAGGACTTGCTTAACCCATCTGCCGCCACTGAGGCTAAGCAGCACAAATTGAAGAACCTTGTTCAGGCTCCAAGATCGTACTTCATGGATGTCAAGTGTCCAGGTTGTTTGAACATCACCACTGTGTTCTCTCACGCCCAGACCGCTGTCACCTGTGACTCGTGTGCCACTGTTTTGACCCAGCCAACCGGTGGTAAAGCTAGAGTCACTGAGGGCTGCTCTTTCAGAAAGAAATAAGCTTCCTGTTGAGTACACCAATTGACACGATCACACGCATAGAACATAACAAAACTTTTCTAAAAAAACACAATATCATGATGAGAGAGGTATGAGGGAGATAAAGGTATGAGGGAAAACGATACTGGAATAGGGTGAACACTGCATCTGCTTTTGCTTGCTTTTTTTTCTGTTGTAATTGGTGGGTGATTACTGAGGCTTCGAGGGGTATTAATCATTAAGGGAAGCTCAGGTCGCCTACAAATCCGGCTTGTATTTTAGTTATAACCATGGGTTCGCTGGGTGTATGTATATGCTCGTAATTGAACGCAGAAGGGGTAAAAAAAAATGGTAATATAAGCTGTAGATTGAATCACACTGCACCTGAGCTTATCTGTGGCACTAAACTTTGCTTACAGGCGCCCCCTGGTCCCTGTAAACCTCAGAGATTTAGAATGTGTCAACCAGGAGAACAGTAGAACGAGGGCCCGATCTGTGTGGCGCGTACCGTGCCCGGGCCCCCTAAGGGTCTGGGCGTATGACGTGTTCGTGCCGAGAACCGAGGGCCCGAACTGTCTTGGAGGGTTCCTTATCAGTTGCACCTTGTGGGGCGGTGTTGTTTACACAAAACGCGTTGGCTTCCCGGGGGGCGTCACTCTCCCTTTTTGCCCACCTTAGCAGCCCTTTGTTTACTCTGAGAGAGATACAAATAGCGGCTATTTATTGCTACACGGCGGCTACCTCACACTCGTTGCCCCCCGTGTTGACACTCCTTTTGAGACACTCTCACTGAACTTTTGACACGCTTTTGGCATCTTCCATTTGATTCACTCCTCTATACGATGTTCTCCTTCAACTTTGGGCTCTTCGGCCGCCGCACTGCGCAAGTGGCAGAGACGAAGCCAGCAGAGCCGCAGACGTTGACTCCTGAGAACCGTGTGATTGCCATCTCGCAGCGCTCCGAGGACGACTTTGTCGATGTTGACTTGAAGAAGTTGAGCTACGCAGAGGTTGCTTCCTTGTCCCGTGCGGTGAAGATCTCGAGCTTCCAGCACAACAACGCCTCTAAGGACATCAAGGTGATCGAGGAGGCCGATTTGGGCACAGATGTATCGGAGAATGAGATGGCTGCTACGTTGAGACGCTCGCTGTCGTCCGCCGATAAGCTCGAGAGAAACAAAGGCAACAACTGCCACGGCAACTGCAATGACCTTTTCACCAGCCAAAGGGTTATCGAAGCACTGGAAGAGGACGAAATGGTACTTGACGCACTGTACAACGACAAGGGCAACAGATTCTCACCTAAGCAGTACAAGAAGAAGGTGATGCAGAAAAAGGCCAGAAGAATGACTTGAGGTGTCTAGTCCCGCCCACGTGTTTGACTAGACCTAGTGCTTATGCGTCTACTGATTACTTCTCCGCTTCTTATTACAATTCTGTGATGTGTGCTTTCTTTGCTGGTTCATTGTTTACACACTACACTACCCGTTGGGTTGCTGTTGTTGTGACTTGTTGGCTAACGCATCTATATCTACTATAATGTCTTAATATTGGGTATTTGTAGCTATTTGCATGCCTTCTTTCGATTGCATTGGCATGACTTGTAGCACGGCTTGATGATCTGGTTTACATATCCAGGTCATCTACGTTCTTTGACTTGAACTTTCTGCCCGCTCTGTCTGCGCTTCGGTATTGGAACCTGGACCCGATGATGGAGAATTCCAAGTAGTTCTCATCGTTCGAGTCAATGTCCTCGGATAAGTCATACAACGGCACAACAAAGTTGAACACTGTGCCCTTCTTCTCCAACATCTTTAACCCTCCTTGTAAAGCGCCGCCATTTTCCACAATAATGAAGAAGTTCTTTGCATCCCAGATGACAATACCTGATTTTCCAACACATGAAGAGTTCTTTGACTTGAGAACACGCAGGAAACAGCCGTTATAATCAGCACTCGCTAGCTTTGTCAAAGTCTGTGTTGATGGTCCCATCGCTGTCTCTTTAGTGATGCCAAGGAGGTCCTGCATGTATGAAGTCCATAGCCTGTTCAACTGGAGGAACTGGTCGAAATGTGGGATCTTCTTCCACTCTTTCAATGTTGTGTAGTCGGTCTCCTTGCCCGTTTGCTTCTTTTGTTTGAATGCTCTTTTCTTAATCAATCTCTGGTGGTAGAGACATCGCTGGATGTACTGCTTGAACACTCTCTTCGTCTGGTCCTTGTGCTGTGGCTTAACTGTCCTTTGGGATGTCCTGGACTCTCTGATAGACGTCAGCAGGGCCTTGTTGTCTTTCTTCTTGAGCTTCTTTTCACTAGGGTCACCCTCTGTGGGACGAAGTGATATCGTTGGCTTGTCATTGACGGCGTATCTCTGTTCTAATATTTCAAGTGCTTTAGCTGAGTTAAAAGACCGTGAAAGCAACAGTGTCTCTAGTGGGTATTTTCTGTCCATTGTTTGTTACTTCAATTTATGGATCCTGAATCTATTCTTCCTCTTGCTGATGTGATGAGACAGTTTTTTTTTTTGGCTTTTCACCAGCACGTAGTGATTTTAACCCCCCACGATTTACAGCCTTTAATGATTGAGATGTCTCGGGCATAAACATATAAAGCGAAAGGGGCACTGCTTTACACTACACAATGCTGCTACTCAACAGGTCCTTATGGCACAGAATACCCAAAGGAAGCACGCTGATACGGCATTTGGGCACCAAAACGTCCCCTTTCAAGGCAAAGGACCTCCAAGGTGACGATGAGTACAATGATCTCAACAGCTTCTACTCAGATATGTTCACTGGGAGCACAGCAGAGCACGAGAGCACAGTAAAGGCAGCAGAGACAGATGAGATTGCAGAGCTGAATAGAGAGATGGCCGAACTTTACGGCACAGAGATGAACAGTTCCACAAGCGAGACAGTACCACAGAGGAAATCACTTCTGTCGACGATCCAGCAGAACAAACCGGCAATCATCGTCTCACAGTTCCACAACCCGTACAAGAACCTTGCGTTAGAAGACTACATCTTCACACACACACCCAACACGCAGCCATTTGCGGCGCACAGGCTGCTGTTCTATGTGAACTCGCCGTGTGTTGTGATCGGGAAGAACCAGAACCCGTGGAAGGAGGCCAATGTCTCTCTGTTGAACTCATTACAGATCCCATTGTTGAGAAGACGCTCGGGCGGTGGTACGGTTGTGCACGACCTGCGCAATGTCAACTACAGCTACATGACCACAAGACAGGACTTCAACAGAATGTTCTTTGGTAGTGTCATCGTGGGCGCCATAAACGATGCCAATATGGGGATTGCACTCGGTCAGAACGAAAGAGGTGACATTGTCACTGCAGACGAAAACAGGAAAGTCTCGGGCTCGGCGTTCAAGATCTCCAAGGGAAAGAGTTACCATCACGGAACGATGCTGCTGGGCTCTAAGTTGGACGTGTTGAGACAGCTGCTGAATACCAAAGAAAGAGATGCTAATATCGTGTTCAAATGCTCGTCGGTGGACAGCGTCCCTTCTCCTGTAACAAACATTGGGCTCACAAATGAGGACTTCATCACTGTGGTGTGTGAGGGTTTCACCAAGCTGTATGGGGAGGACTTGGAGATTGTCACAGTAACAGAAGATGATTTACCAGAGGAAGTTCTTCAAACTGCGCACGATTTAGAGCAGTGGAACTGGAGATTCGGCAACACGCCGAAATTCGAGATAGACATCAAACATCCCGAATTCGCAATTACAATGAGAGTAGAGAAGGGCCATTTGAAGTCTTTCGCAGTGGACAACCACAAGGACCAGTTCCAGTACTTGCAACAGGTTCTGGAGAGTGGTGAGTCAATTGCATTCAAAGGTTCAGACATCGCAGGGTTCGTGCTGAATGAGGACTTTGGCGAGTTCATTGGCCAACATATCGATGGCACTGATTAAAGTTATAGAGCACTACATAGAAAATATATCATGAGTAATGAATTAATGTGTCCAAAAGACTACTTTTCCCATGAGGGCGCAATCATACGGCCAATTTCGACATATGCCTTAAGTTCCTCTCTGGAAACATCCACACCTCTCCAGAACACTCTAAATTCACTTTCTTGGAGCCCGAGACTTCCGTGTGATCGTTGGAAGTACCACCCGTTAACTGGATTGACCTTCTTGGACCTCCACAGAAGCCTGTGCTTGTACTGTCTCCTCAAAAGGTTGAAGATCACATCAGCCACACCCAGAGAGCCCTGGGCGTTACGGCTGATGGCAAACTTGTCCAGATAAGGCACTGTAATCGCAGTCTCCGGGGATGTCTCATCTGTGACGATGGCAATACCATCGTAGTCACCCACAATGATTATCCGGCTCAGAATGGGTTTGACCCTCTTCAAGTAATGGTCCAAGTCCAAGGATCTCCTGAAAGAGTCATCAATCAGCTCTTTGAACTTCACCAGGTCAACCTCATCGAATGATCTCAGCTGGCGCACCTCCAGACCCTTCCTTACGATTGTAGTCTTGGACACCTTGTTGTTAATGGAGAGCCTGTGAGCGTATTTGGCAGCAGGCAAAGAGGAGCTGATCAGCGCACGGTCCGTCAGAACGTTGTAGATGATAGGGTTCATATCCAGGGTCTCATTTGCCACTTTTAACGTTGTGATGACTCCAGTAAGGTCCTGGTAGTCCACAGAGTCGATGATTCGTTTCATCGAGGACAAATTGTTCATGTGTATTTTCTTCTCCCATGTACTCAAGTACCCAACGTTCATCTGTGCAGAGATCTGCTCATACTCCTGGTTCAAGTTGATAAAGACATGCGCAGCGGATCTCTCAATGCTTGGAGTTCCCCCGAGTACATCGATAAACACAACTTTCTCCACAGTCATCACGTTTTCCAAACCCTCCGCATTTAAGCTGTGAAGCTCAGGCACAAGACTTGCCAAGTAATCAGACGACCCAACAACCCATTCCCTGCTGTCTTTATCCGTAACGTATGGGAATAGCACAGGAACATGGCGGTCAGTGAGAGCCACAAGCAACTGCTTCGGAACCTCCAGCTTCAAATCACCGTGGCCCTCGGTCTTCAACAACGTTCTTAGTGGTGATAACTTGAGCGTGCTTGTGCTCAGGCACTTATTCAAATGCGAAAACTGCTCAAAGATATACTTGTCCATCTTGGAGAAATTGAAATCATGCTTTCCAGAGAGGAAATCCGGGTCCAGTAGAATAACAGGTGATGCACCTAGTCTCTTCAAATAGTCCAATGTCGCACTGAACTTGGACAGCTCCTCCGTGTCATAGTCGAGTACGTTACCCCTAAACTTGATCAGCACCACTCTATGTGGTCCTCGGTTGATTCCATCGGTATCCTCACTCTGTTGTGAGTACTTATTTAGGTAGAATTTGGTCTCTCTTCTCGTCGTGGTAAGCTTGAGAATAGACAAGATCAGCTCTTTGTTGTTATTGGACCGTCTCTTGAGCGCCGTCTCGTGGTTTCTTTTCGCCAGTAAAGGCTCCACGTATGAGAGGGATGATATCAGGCGTCTTTGTAATAGCTGTCTGGGCGGTCTCAAAGCTCGTGTAAGCATTAAAATCTAGCAAGAAGTAGAGAAGGTGAAGGCAAATAGGTTAATTGTGACTCGCACTGTGGGGAAACTTTTCACTGAAAAGATCTATCTGAGATATTTTCGCGAGTACGTACGCGCCTGGTCGGGGACTTCTACGCGTCTTATATATGGCTATTGGTCTGAACGCCTGTGAAGTGGTCAATTTTGTTAGCAAATACCTCCTCTTGGAGCAATAACCTCACTCTCTGTACCCACCACATACCATAGGATGTCGCTGCCCAACCACCTCAAGGAGACATTCACGCCGGCAGAGATCGAGTTCCTCACCGAGAGCCAGATGATCACGATTCTACCCCGGTACACAATGAACGGAATCGACCTAATAACGGACAAGATCCCTCATATTAGGGCAATGAACAGAGTGGATGTACCGCTGTGGTTTGCGTTGATATTGAAATCACAGCGGAAATGTTCGATTGTGCCACCTGAGTGGCTATCATTGAAAGAACTCCAGGCCTTGTACAACTTTGAAGTATCAGAACCGGAGAGTTTCTCTAAGCTACCACATAATTGGCTCGAGATATCCAAGATCTTCTTCAGAAACGCATCAGATGATCTCGGTGATGAACCGCATAAGCTCAAATCGCTCGTGCAGGACCTCAAGGAGATACGACTCATCAAGATCAAGAAGGGTCTCAAGCTCCTTAACGAATCGCATTTACAACTCGATAACCTTTCGCTGATGGAGATCAACGAGATTAGACCATTTGTGGTACACGCCATGTCAAGGCTTACACGGCTCAACGAGGCCGTGCTGCAGGAGGACGAACAGGGAGGTGAAATGGACTACGAAGAGGAGGAGTACGAGGACGAATAGTCCATTCTAATTACATATGTGCATCTTGTTTCTTTTATATACAGGCATTCTATAAGGTCATTTCAATCATTAAACTTGGCAATGCCGTTCTTCTTGTCCATCTGTCTCTGTCTCTTGGACATGTTGAACTTGGAAGTGTAGAAGTTGACCATCTCCTCTGGCGTCTCATTGCCCCTTTGCTGAATTGCGTTGGAGTCGACCTCAAACTTCTTTCTGGCCTCCTTGGTTCTCAGTCTGGTCTCCTTCTTGGTCTTGAGCAGCATCTGCTTCTCATAGTTCTCGAGCTTCTCCCTCAGCTGGGTATCCTGGTTAGATCTGCCCATGAGCTTCGTCTTTGCATCCAGTGGCCACTGGTCACCAGCGTGTGCCTTTCTAGCATCATGATACGCCTGTCTGTCAAAGGACTTGGTCACTGTCCACTTCTCAATCTCACCAGCTGGACCACACAAAGACATCGTGATATGACCCTTTCTCTTGAGTGGGTTCAACAAGATACGCGGCCATAGTGCCTGGTCCTCAACAACGGCACCAATTTGGTAGTTCTGTGTCTTGTTTGCACGCTCAATCTCAATGTCCTCAAGTGTTGCAGCATCATTAGCCGACCGCTGCGCAATCAAGTAGGAGAAACTTGTGACTTCGTAGTTGTTGGCGCCGGCCCTTCCAGACCCAGTGGCACCTTTGCGTGGCGATACTTCGTTCTTCTTTTCCCAGCGAGAGGAAAGAACCTGGCCTCTCTTGAGCTCCATCAGGTATCTCGGTCTCTCGACAGACTGCTCATAGTGGCACCAATTGAGCTTCTTACCAGTTGGGTACGAGTAGAATTGTGGATTGAGCGTCTGCAGTGGGCACTTCTTGTGATGCGCACACGGAGCAACAATGGATATATGGTAGTCCGGTTTGGCCTGCCGCTGTGTCTCCAAGTCGATCACCTCGGCATCCTCCAGTACATTGTCCTCGAACTTCAAATCCTCGGCAGAGACTTCACCGAATTTGGCATTAAGCTCCTCCTCCAAGTTCTCATCGTCCATCAGTCCATCCTCTTCGTACTCCTCTATTTCTTCAAGTCGAGTGTACACCTTGGACTTTGGCTTCACTGAGGATCCCTTGATGTAGGGTCTTGGGATCTTCCCGCTCTCAGCCTCGTATCTCTCGGGTCTGATCATCACCTGTCTTGCTCTAGCAATGGACTCGAAACCCAAGGGCGTCCCTCTCTCCACAAGAACAAGCACACCTTCAGGCTCAAGGCATTTCAACAGAACAGCGACGTTCTCGTCCACTTCATAGGGGAACCTCGTAGGTTCTTGTAAAAGTTGATGCTGCGCGATTATAAGGTCGTACTTCTTGCCAGTGTTCACCTCCCCATAGAGCTTTGTCTTCACTTTGATTTTCTTAGTCTTCACCTCACCAATGAAGTCATCAAACAATACATCTTCTTCCTGCCTAATCCCCTCAGCCATCTCCTCCTCAGTGAATAGATCCTCCAAGGCACCAGGATACTCAGAAATTTGTCTGGACAACAGAACCTTGGCTCTCTCCTGCATCCCATGGTGTCCAATGATAACAGCATCCTTCTGCTCTGGTCTGAACTCCGGGCCCATGATCTCGTTAAGTACAAGCATTCCAGTGGCTGGGCCATATCCGACATCCAGCACCTTCTTCGGAACAAAATCAGGCATCCTCTTCTTCAGTTCACTCAGTACTTGGTAGGATGAAGCATAGTCCTGTGCGAAGAATGCAGCAATATGGATATCGCTCTCGTGTGCCTTCCTCGTTGATGTGTAGACCTGGTCTTCTTGTAGCCTGATGTACTTCTGTGCCACATGATACCTGAGCACTTTGGGCAGCCTGAGAGCCAGCATATGATTAAAGATACTCTTTGTGATCCTCTCAGGGATCTTCACCTGGTTTCTATTCACTCTAGCCTCTAGTGTCTTAGCGTGAAGTCTCTGTGTCTGTTCTTCTCCGTCCAATTGTTCGTACTCCAAGTTCTCGACTTGGTTGTTTCTCTTGAGGATATCCTCTCTCGAAATCACCTTCACTTTAGACTCGTTGATACCAGTGAGCTCATAGTGGTGATCCCTCACAAGCTGCCCAAATGCCTCACTCTCTTTTCTATATGCAAACGGCAGAGACGTCATATCTGTAGACAGAGACCTATCAACATCCATAGGATCAGAATCATGCTCCCAAACGCCACTTAATTTTCTTGGCCGTGTGGCTGATTGATACCTCACTAGCCTGGCTTGAGCGGTCGAGACAAGTGGTCTCGAGTATCGCAGCATTTTGTAGTTTTTAACGCCCTCTAATATTCCAAAATACAATGATGATGTTAACGCTACATTTGATTTGTCCGTTCAACTTTTTCAGCTGAGATGAGCTCTCCTAATAGTGGCCCTTACCAGCACGATAGGGGGCACATAGCGAAACTTTCTGTGTGGTAAATGAAAGCAAAGATACATAGATAAGTTTAATTCAATTAATCTTCATGACTTTGGGAGATGAAGCAGTAAATTTGAATACTTAAATCCAGGTAATTTATGTTGCACTATTGCCTGGCCTTGTTCATTTTGTCTTATTCTCCCTTTTTAAAGGGCTTGCACAGAATTTTTCTCAGATTGTACAAGTGCATTACACAATACATATAGTTTACTTTTTAAAGATTCAGCAGATTTCTTGAATTTTTTTTACAACTCTAATCGTATGAAGTTCTAAGCAATATATCTGAAAGCTACAACAAGTAATTAGTCTATTGCAGAAGTTTCAAAGCGATAGAATGAAATCCCATTGAGCCTATCGATTAAAGGCTATTCCTTGTCTCATAGCTGGGACACGACGGCAACAAATATACCCATGGTGCTATGGATATATAAAGGGCATGTGCACGTATACTATGGAGCCACCAGAGGGACATGAGTATACTTATCAACTTGAGGCTAAGGAGTATACAGCAGCTGCATTAGATACATACCCCAACATCAATTGCTATCTCCATCTCTTTAAGGCATCTATATACCATTCTCCTTAAGCTACAAAAACAAGAGACACCCGGACACCTTTATTCAATCCCAATCTCAGAGCACATACACGCCCATGAGAGATTTACCTCTGGGGAAGATTGAGCTGTTGAGTGACTATTGAGAGACCAGGAGATGAAGTCTAGTGGGCCATTCATTATTAGACCCACACTGATTAATTGTCTCAAGCCATTGGGCCACCTCCCTTCTGGCCGAAGGGATTCTAGAGATCTCGGGAGGGCGCGCACTCATGCGCTACAGGCTACAGCTAGCTGGAATTTTTTTTTTTTCAGGGGCTGCTGGCCGCTACAAAGAGATCGATGTTGGGAGACCATCTTATCTCGATTGTTTTGGAAGGGCTGTTCGAGCTCTGAATCACCCTACACAACAATTTGTCAGGGTACATAGATCTGGTGCACCGCCGTTGACGTAAAGCCCGAGCCCCGAACCGGAAAGTAGTGATTATTGGGATCAGAAGCCTAGCGAACAAAGAGGATGCTGCGCGTAACACTTACGTCAATAACCGTTCCCACAGCAACGACCTATTGATTGTTGGCGGTTCTCAACAAACGCGCCCTGCTCGCGAAACGGTTGGCAGCGCTGAGCGCAGCTCATCTCTTTATATACAGCGAGATCTTTGTTCGGTTTCTTTGTTCTTCTGCAACTTGTGGTAGAAAAGTAAAGGAAACAGGCAACTCCCACAGCCGTCGCATCTGTCGCACAATCCCACAACCCACAATACTGCACAGACGCTACGTCCCAACACGAGTCACGCCCTTCTTTGTTCACCGTTTGAGAGATCATTTCGATTAGCTGCCCAGATCATATTCAACTCCCACAACTTGAATTCTGTGTGTCGCTGTTTTCTACGGTTTTCGTTTCGTCTTCACATTCACACGCTGCCTGATCAGAGAGAGTCTCTTTGTACGGGCCTTGAACGTATGTATTCCTTCTATTCAGTTCCCTTTCTCCTCTCTCTCTATCTTTCTTTGTTCTGATGTGCCACATCCATTGATGTGCGATGGAGACCGGGCAGGTAGCCTCTGGTCTCGGCCCTCAGTGGTGCTATTGTGCCGAAGGGTGCACAATTGGACTCAGACAGAGCAAAGTGTTCCATTGACCACCATAACAAGCCTCAATTGCCCCGTGGAATTTGCCCTCTTGGCCCCCCATTACTCTATTGGCCTGGCCTTCTTGCTTTCACATCCTCGCGCGCATGGTTGACGTGTGTGGTCCCACGCCAAAAAATTTCAACACATTTTCGAGTTGTTGGGTTCACAAGTTGCAACTAAGGGGGCTCGCGATTTGAGCCTGGGGCCAGGAGAAGAGCAAAGACGAGGCTTTAACGTTGGTTTAAAGGATAATTATTTAATT
Organism: Petasospora taoyuanica; assembly: GCA_030567055.1. NCBI lineage: Eukaryota > Fungi > Ascomycota > Saccharomycetes > Phaffomycetales > Wickerhamomycetaceae > Petasospora > Petasospora taoyuanica. The sequence continues at coordinate 55,016 of JAKUBZ010000042.1, forward strand.
TTGGTGCATTTTCTGCTAGAAGGAACACAGACTCTCCTCAATTACTTTTCAAAACACACTCCTTGGGTTGTCTCCTCGCTGTGCTGGCAAATCCGCCGTCTTTTTTACTTTTTGATATTTCTCTGACACCAACTGGTATCAGAGATCATATAGCATATACACTCCAATTTCTCAACGAGAGAGAGAGAAAGAGAGAAAGAGAAAGAGAGCATTGGATGCTCCGCAAGAAGACAGAGCCACTAACATATTGCTTTCAGTATTCAAAGACTAATTTTTGTCCCACTTTGGCGTTCCACTCCACGTCCACTTGGGATTTTATCACATCTACCACAGAGAACAACCACAACTTCTTTTCCCACACACAGGAAGTTTTGCCGTTCTACTACATTTCTTGATCTTCACAGATCTTCATTTCACACATCACCACGATCAACTATGAGCGAGGACAGCATCAATGAGGTTGCCGCCTCTTCATTGAAGAGCCAGGTTGACTACTCAGCTCTCCACAACTCCATCCCAGCGCACTTCATCGGCCTCAACACAGTCGACGTTGCCGAGTCAGGTCCACTAAAAGACTTTGTCAAAGACCATGGTGGTCATACCGTCATCCGTAAGGTTTTGATCTCGAACAACGGTATCGCAGCTGTTAAGGAGATCAGATCCGTCAGAAAATGGGCTTACGAGACTTTCGGTAACGAGAGAGCTATCCAGTTCGTCGCTATGGCCACTCCAGAGGACTTGGAGGCCAACGCTGAGTACATCAGAATGGCTGACCAGTACGTTGAGGTCCCAGGTGGTACAAACAACAACAACTACGCCAACGTTGATTTGATTGTTGACATTGCAGAGAGAACCGAGGTCGATGCTGTTTGGGCTGGTTGGGGTCATGCTTCCGAGAACCCACAATTGCCAGAGCAGTTGGCTGCCTCCAAGAGAAGAATCTTGTTCATTGGTCCTCCAGGATCCGCTATGAGATCCCTCGGTGACAAAATTTCCTCCACCATCGTTGCTCAGCATGCCGATGTTCCTTGTATCCCATGGTCTGGTACTGGTGTCAAGGACGTCGTTGTTGACCCAAACACTAACTTGGTTTCCGTTGATGATCTCACCTACGCCAAGGGTTGTGTCAACTCCCCAGAGGAGGGCCTCGAGAAGGCCAGAGAGATTGGGTTCCCAGTCATGATCAAGGCCTCCGAAGGTGGTGGTGGTAAAGGTATCAGAAAGGTCGACAACGAGAAGGACTTTGAAGCTTTATATCACCAGGCTGCCAACGAGATCCCAGGCTCTCCAATCTTCATCATGAAGCTTGCAGGTAACGCTAGACACTTGGAAGTCCAGTTGCTTGCTGACCAGTACGGTAAGAACATCTCCCTTTTCGGTCGTGACTGCTCTGTTCAGAGACGTCACCAGAAGATCATCGAGGAGGCTCCAGTGACCATTGCCAAGAACGACACATTCACTCAGATGGAGAAGGCAGCTGTCAGACTGGGTAAGCTTGTCGGTTACGTCTCCGCTGGTACCGTTGAGTACTTGTATTCGCACGCTGACGACAAGTTCTATTTCTTGGAGTTGAACCCAAGATTGCAAGTTGAGCATCCAACCACTGAGATGGTAACCGGCGTTAACTTGCCAGCTACTCAGTTGCAGATTGCCATGGGTATCCCACTCCACAGAATCACTGACATCAGAATGTTCTATGGTGTGGACCCACACACTTCCACTGAGATCGACTTTGACTTTGAGTCGGAGGTCTCCAAGTCTGCTCAGAGACGTCCTGTCCCAAAGGGTCACTGCACTGCTTGTCGTATCACCTCTGAAGATCCAAGTGAAGGTTTCAAACCATCCGGTGGTTCCTTGCACGAGCTGAACTTCAGATCCTCTTCTAACGTTTGGGGTTACTTCTCCGTGGCTAACCACTCCTCCATCCACTCCTTCTCTGACTCCCAATTCGGTCACATCTTCGCCTTTGGTGAGAATAGACAGGCCTCCAGAAAGCACATGGTTGTCGCATTGAAGGAGTTGTCCATTAGAGGAGACTTCAAGACCACTGTTGAGTACTTGATTAAGCTTCTGGAAACCACGGACTTCGAGGACAACACTATCACAACTGGTTGGTTGGACGAGTTGATTTCCAAGAAGCTAACTGCTGAGAGACCAGACACCACCATTGCTACCATATGTGGTGCTATCACCAAGGCTCATATCATGTCCCAGGAGTCTCGTGAGTCTTACATTGCCTCTTTGGAGAAGGGCCAGGTTCCATCTAAGGAATTGTTGAAGACGATCTACCCAATCGAGTTTATCTACGAGGGTTACAGATACAAGTTCACTGCTGCTCAGTCTGCTATGGACAAGTACACCTTGTTCCTCAACGGTTCTAAGACCGAGGTTGGTGTCAAGAAGCTGTCCGACGGAGGATTGTTGATTGCCTTGGATGGTAAGTCCCACACTGTCTACTGGAAGGAACAGGTTGGTGCCACTAGATTGTCTGTCGATGCCAAGACCTGTTTGTTGGAGGTTGAGAACGACCCAACTCAGCTGAGAACTCCATCCCCAGGTAAGTTGGTCAAGTACTTGGTTGACAATGGTGAGCACATCATCGCTGGTCAGGCTTACGCTGAGGTCGAGGTCATGAAGATGTGTATGCCTCTTATTGCTCAGGAGGATGGTATTGTCCAACTTGTCAAGCAGCCAGGCTCCAACGTTACTGCTGGTGACATCCTCGCTATCCTTGCTCTGGATGACCCATCTAAGGTCAAGCACGCATTGCCATACGAGGGTATCTTCCCTCAGTTCGGTCCTCCTACTGTCCAGGGTACTAAGCCAGTGTACCAATTCCAGGACTTGCTGTCCACTTTGAAGAACACTTTGTGTGGCTTCGACAACCAGGTCGTCGTCAACGCCACTTTGCAGAAGCTGATCGAGGTTTTGAGAGACCCTTCCTTGCCATTCTCAGAATGGAAACAGCAGATCTCTGCTTTGCATTCCAGATTACCGCAAAAGCTGGACGCCGAACTGACCTCTTTAATCCAGAGATCTTCGCAGAGAGCTGCTCCGTTCCCAGCCAGACAGATTGCCAAGCTCCTCGAGAAGGCTGCCGCTTCTCCAGAGACCGATGGCTTGTTCGGTCAGGTGATTGCTCCATTGGTTGACATCTCTCAGCGTTACTCTAAGGGCTTGGAGGCTCACGAGCATTCTGTATTCGCTAACCTGATCACCGACTACTACAACGTTGAGAAGCTCTTCTGCGGCTCCAATGCCAGAGAGGAGGACATTATCTTGAAGTTGCGTGACGAGAACAAGGCCGAGCTGTCCAAGGTTGTCACTATTGTGTTGTCCCACTCCAGATGTGCTGCTAAGAACTCTTTGCTCTTGGCCATCTTGAAGCACTATCAGCCATTGTGCCAGCAGTCTAGTGACATTGCAGACGTCTTGCGTGCTCCATTGAAGCTTGTTGTTGAACTGGAATCCAGAGCCACCGCCAAGGTCTCTATCAAAGCCAGAGAGATCTTGATTCAGTGCTCTTTGCCATCCATCAAGGAGAGATCTGAGCAGTTGGAGCACATCTTGAAGTCCTCTGTCGTTCAGCCAAGCTACGGAGCCATTGAGAGCGAACACCGTGCACCTCAGTTAGAGGTCTTGAAGGACGTTATTGACTCCAAGTACATTGTCTTTGATGTCTTGACTCAGTTTTTGGCTCACGAGAACCCATACGTCTCTTCTGCTGCCGCCGAGGTCTACGTTCGTCGTGCTTACCGTGCTTATAACGTTGTCGGTAACTTGATCTACCACGCCACTGGTACGGCTGCCACTGAGCCACCAATTACCGAGTGGAAGTTCCAGTTGCCATCTCTTTCATCTGCTGCCTTCAACGCTGCTCCACAGGGTAAGGGCCACAAGACTGCCATGGGAAGAGCTGTTTCCGTCTCCGACTTGACCTTCGTCTCTACCGAGGACTCTCAGCCATTGAGAACTGGTCTTTTGGTTCCAGCGTTGCACTTGGACGATGTTGAAGAGTCCTTGTTGAGAGGGTTGGAGAAGATCCCACGTAAGGCTTCTGCTTCTGACGTTTCCCGTGGCCCAGCTCCAGACAGATCTGGTCAGAGCAACGTTCTCTTGTCTAACGTTGCCAACGTTGTTGTTGCTAACGCTGACGGCTTCGAGACCGAGGAGGAGATCTTGGAGAGATTGTCTGGTATCCTTGCTGATGCCAAGGACGACTTGATCGCTACTTCTATCCGTCGTATCACTTTCGTGTTCGGCTCTACTGATGGTTCTTACCCTAGATACTACACCTTCAGAGGTCCAGACTACTTGGAGGACACCACCATCCGTCACATCGAGCCTGCTTTGGCCTTCCAGCTTGAGTTGGGTAGATTGTCCAACTTCAACATCAAGCCAGTATTCACCGACAACAGAAACATTCACGTCTACGAAGCTGTTGGCAAGAACTCTTCTGTTGACAAGAGATTCTTCACTAGAGGCATCATCAGAACTGGTCGTATCCGTGACGACATCACCATCCAGGAGTATTTGACTTCTGAGGCCAACAGATTGATGTCTGATATCTTGGATGCCTTGGAGGTCATTGACACCGCCAACTCGGACTTGAACCACATCTTCATCAACTTCTCTGCTGTGTTCAACGTTTTGCCGGAGGATGTTGAGGCTGCTTTCGGAGGATTCTTGGAGAGATTTGGCAGAAGATTGTGGAGATTGCGTATCGCCGCTGCTGAGATCAGAATCATGTGTACTGATCCAAAGACGGGCGCTCCATTCCCATTAAGAGCCATGATCAACAATGTTTCTGGTTATGTTGTCAAATCCGAGTTGTACATGGAGGTCAAGAACTCCCAGGGTGACTGGGTCTTTAAGTCCATTGGTGCCCCGGGCTCCATGCACTTGAGAGCAATCTCTACTCCATACCCAGCAAAGGAGCAGCTGCAACCAAAGCGTTACAAGGCCCACATCATGGGTACCACGTATGTCTACGACTTCCCAGAGCTGTTCCGCCAGGCCACTTTGGCCCAGTGGAAGAAGTACACACCAGATGCGAAGGTCCCAGATGACTTCTTCCAGTCTACTGAGTTGATCTTGGACGATGCTGATATGTTGACCGAGGTTGGCAGAGAGCCAGGTGCCAACAACATCGGTATGGTTGGTTTCAAGATCTTGGTCAAGACTCCGGAGTACCCAAGGGGCCGTCAAGTTCTCATTGTTGCCAACGACATCACCTTCAAGATCGGCTCATTCGGTCCACAGGAGGATCACTTCTTCAACAAGGTCACTGAGCTGGCCAGAAAGCTTGGGATTCCAAGAGTATACTTGTCTGCCAACTCGGGTGCCAGAATTGGTGTTGCTGAGGAGTTGATCCCATTGTTCCAGGTCGCCTGGAACGAGGTGGGCAGCCCACACAAGGGTTTCCAGTACTTGTACCTGTCTGACGAAGGTTTGGAGAGGTTGGAGAAATCTGACCACGGTAAGGCTGTAATCACCGAGAGATCTGTCGAGGATGGCGAGGTTAGACACGTTATCAAGTCCATCATTGGTGCTGAGGACGGCTTGGGTGTTGAGTGTTTGAGGGGTTCTGGCTTGATTGCCGGTGCTACCTCCAAGGCTTACAAGGACATCTTCACTATCACCTTGGTTACCTGCAGATCCGTCGGTATTGGTGCCTACTTGGTCAGATTGGGCCAGAGAGCCATTCAGATTGAGGGCCAGCCTATCATCTTGACGGGTGCTCCAGCCATCAACAAGTTGTTGGGTCGTGAGGTTTATTCTTCGAATTTGCAGCTCGGTGGCACGCAGATCATGCACAGAAATGGTGTGTCTCACTTGACCGCCTCCGATGACTTGGCTGGTGTTGAGCACATTATGAACTGGTTGTCATACGTCCCAGCTAAGCGCAATATGCCTGTTCCAATTCTGGAATCTCCAGAGGACAAGTGGGACAGAGACATTGAGTACGCTCCTACTCGTAACGAGCAGTACGACGTGAGATGGATGATTGCTGGTCGTGAGACCGAGGACGGTGGCTACGAGAGTGGTTTGTTTGACAAGAACTCTTTCCAGGAGACTTTGGACGGCTGGGCTAAGGGTGTGGTCGTTGGTAGAGCCAGATTGGGCGGTATTCCATTCGGTGTCATTGGTGTTGAGACACGTATGGTAGAGAATTTGGTTCCAGCTGACCCAGCCAACCCAGACTCTACTGAGCAGATGGTCCAGGAGGCCGGTCAGGTCTGGTACCCTAACTCCGCTTTCAAGACCGCTCAGGCTATCAACGATTTCAACAACGGTGAGCAGTTGCCATTGATGATCTTGGCCAACTGGAGAGGCTTCTCTGGTGGTCAGCGTGACATGTACAACGAGGTTTTGAAGTACGGTTCGTTTATCGTTGATGCCCTTGTGGACTTCAAGCAGCCAATCATCACGTACATTCCGCCAACTGGCGAATTGAGAGGCGGTTCTTGGGTTGTTGTGGACCCAACTATCAACTCCGACATGATGGAGATGTACGCCGATGTTGAGTCCAGAGCCGGTGTCTTGGAGCCAGAAGGTATGGTTGGTATTAAGTACCGCCGTGAGAAGTTGATCGCCACGATGGCGAGATTGGACAAGACATACGCTGACTTGAAGAAGCAGTTGGCTGACACCTCGCTTTCTGCTGAGGAACATCAGAAGGTCTCGGCCAAGTTGGCTGCCCGTGAGAAGGCCCTTTTGCCTATCTACCAGCAGATCTCTGTACAGTTTGCTGACTTGCACGATAGATCTGGTCGTATGCTGGCCAAGGGTGTGATCCGCAAGGAGTTAGAATGGGTCAATGCCCGTCGTTTCTTCTTCTGGAGAATCCGTCGTCGTTTGAACGAGGAATACTTGCTCAAGAGAATTGGTGAAACGCTTCAGCACGCCACTCGTATCGAGAAGGTTGCCAGATTGAGATCGTGGTATCCGCCAACGCTCGACTACGAGGACGATCAGGCCGTTGCCAACTGGATCGAGGAGAACCACGAGCAGTTGGACGCTGGCGTCAAACAGTTGAAGGACGAGGCCTTTGCTCAGAACATTGCCCAGCTCATCAGAACGAACCACGACTCTGCCATTAGTGGGTTGGCAGAAGTGCTGAGTCTGTTGTCTGCTGAGGACAAGGAGATAATCTTGAAAGGCTTGAAATAAATTGTGGGTATTTCTTGTATTTAGATGAGATTTTAATTTGATGTGTTAATTTGGTTTACGAGTTAAAATATTGTACAGTAGTACAAAACATTCTTATAGTCACAACGCTATACAACAGTTAAGGGTTCTCGGCGTTGTAGAGTTTCTTCTTCAAGCTCATGGCATCCTCTTTCAGATCGTCTCTTTCTCTCTTGATAATGTACAGTTCAGCCTGCAGGTCTCTGATCTTGAGGTTGTAATGCGCATTGGCAACATCTTCATCGTCTTCGTCGTCTTTTGTAGTGCCACTTTGCTGTGCGATGACTGGAGTAGCGTTTCTGGAGCCCTTCTTCATTCTGAACAGCTTCAGGTCGTCAAGCTCGTGTTGCAAATTGGAGGAGATCTCCTTCTCCTTGGCAAGCTCGGACTGGGAGATCTGGAGAGCACGAGTAGCGGTCTTCACAGAGTGTACAGACTCCTTATAGTTCTCCTCAATCTTGGACAACTCCGCAACCTTGGCTTTAAGTGTCTCCAAGTCAGCCTCTGCAGTCTTCTTGGATTCCAGCGAAGATTCTAACATCGCTTTCTCAGCCATGATCTCCTCGTTCTCCTTCAACAAGTCGTCAATCTGGGAACGAAGTTGAGCAGAGGATCCCTCAATAGAGGCACCACCAATGGACCTGGCCTTGACTTCACCCGTCTCCTCATCGGTGACCAAGTAGTTAACGAGGAACGACTCGATCGTAGCGTTAAGCCTCTTTACCTCTTCACGAGACTCCAAGAACGACTTAGAGCCGGTATCCTTGACAGCCTCGTGCTCCTTCAACAAGGTGTTGTACTTGAACTGCAACTGCTCATACTCATCCTTCACGAGTTTAGCATCATCCAGCTCCTTCTGCTGCTCCTCCAACTCCGTACTCTGGTCCTTAATCAAAGAGTTCAACTTCTGGAGATCAAAGAGATTGGAAGATAACAATTTTTCCAACTCAGAGTACTTAGATTTGATAGTCTCGTGTTCCTCAGAAAGCACATGATAGTCAGCGTTGAGCTTGTGGTAGTTTCTCTTGAGTAGGGCCTGGTCTTCAGGTTCTGAAGTCTCATTGGAGACTTGTTCTTGATCGGCCAGCTGCTTCTTCAACAACTCATTCTCCTGCTCCAAAGACTTCATTATCCCGCTGCTGCCCTTGAGCTGTTCATTCTCGTGCTCCAGCAGCTGTACTTTGGCACTGGCAGTCTTCATGTGGTCGTTGGTGGATGCCTTCAATGTTTCCAACTCACTGGACAACGCTGCAATGATACTCTGGAACTCAGACTTCTCAGGCTGCGAGATGGAGGAAGCACCACGATTGGCACTCACACTTCGAGCGACGCCTACTTTTTTGGTGGCTGTAGGCACAGAGGCTTCTGAAGCCGCTATGAATGGCTTGCTAGGCGTAAGTCCAACAGCGGCACCCATACCAGCAGCACTCAGAGTACCAGCAGCACTCAGAGTAGCAGCAGCACCTGCGCCAATAGAAGTAACACCTTTACCAAGGGCAGAAACCTGAGATGAATCTGGCTTGCTTGAAGGCATGTAGTCGTCAATATCAGGGCGCTGAGCTGTTTCATCCTTGATCTGCTTCTCTTGTGAATCCAATAAGTCACTCACGGAGTTACCATTGACGTAGCTGTCAAGGAAGTCTGATTCTCTCTTTTGGCTACCAGAATAAGGCTGTACCAGAGGTGGAGTATCCTCTGTAGTAGCTGGTGGTGGTGGTGTGGATGACGAAGCAGGAGCAGAGTCAATGTCCTCGTCGAATGGCTTCTCATCCATAGCAGTTGGAGATGGGTCGAAGGAGCCAGGCATTGAAGAGACAATCTCACGCGTACGGTCTCCTGTTGACTTAGAGATCTGTGTCTTGAAATCATCGTCCTTAGGCACTGGAGCCGGCACAGATGGTCTACTCGAGTCCACAGGGGAAGGGATCTGTAGTGGCAACTCCTCTTCATCACCTGGAGGATACAACAGTCGCTGCTCATTTGGATGGCCACGGACTGGAGCTCTCTGAGCGTCCACAGGATGCTGGTGTTCTGAATTCCTCTGAGGTGTCTGTCTCTCGACCTCTCGGTTTCTCTGGAACACATCCTCTGCGGAGATCACGCGGTCATTTTCACGATTGTGCAAGCTTGTAGTCGATGGTAGACCTGCGATAACAGTATCAGAGTTGGAACCCATAAAATTTGCTTGCAATGCATCTTGCGGTGCAATGGTCTTTTGTGGTGACATCTGCTTGGCTTGCGGTGGAGTGAAGATGGACTGCTGGCCTTGGAATCTCTCCTGGTCTCTGACATTACCAGGAGTACGGTACTGCTGGAACCCAGGAATGATCTTTTCTAGCGAGGATAGCTCAAGTGTGTTCAAGAGAGTACCCACTTTATTGTCATCCACAGAAGGTTCCAAATTGTCGCCCAGCTGCGCATAATCTGGCAAGTGACCACCAAGGAACAACAGCTTATCACCCTTGAGAACAGAGATCGAGTGCCCGTATTTGCCCTTTGGGGCGGCGAGCAGCCCCACTGGGAGCTTGAACCAGGTTCTGGTAATCAAGTTGAGAAACGAAACATCTTCAATGGCCTCGCCATATGCGTCCTTACCACCAGAGATCACAAGACAATCCTTGTACACAACCGAGGCGTGCTCTTCACATGGCGCAGGAATAGCACCCAAAGTCTTGTGCTTATCCCACTTATTCGTCATTGGGTCGTAGCTCCACAGATCATTGTTAAGCGACTTGCCATTGGACCCACCAAAGATCCACAACTTGTTATCATACACGTCCATCGTGTGGTTCGTCAGTGGTGGAGGTCTCACAGAATCTGCCGGTGTAACCCATTCCCATGCAACGTCTGGGCGTCTGAAAGACGACAGGTTGAACACTACAAGGTCGCTGTAGATCGTATCGTCCAGCTGGCCACCATACAAGTAGATCTTGGAGTCATAGTTCGTGATGGCGATGACACCGATCGAGTGGCCGTATCTGCCCGATGGCTTCTTGCCCACTGGGTGTGGGACCGTCCATGTGTGGGTATTCATATTGAACAGATACAAATCGTTGTCGATCTCGCCTTCGTCGTTGGTGACAGTGTCACCACCAAACACGACAAAGGCATTCCCACAAGTCGTAGCAGCGTGGCCCACTCTTGGGGCAGGGGAGTTGTCGTAAATGTCCACTTGAGCGGTCTGGAACCCACGTCCCATCTCATCGGGCTTGATGATCCATGTATCGCCGTATACCGACGTGTTATGGAGCCCGCCCATTACAAAGATCTCACCTTTGTCGTTGGCGAACTGCGATGCAGCGTGCCTGTAGCGAGGAAACGGCGAGATCAATAGCTTTGATCTGCTCCAGGGGGAGTTGTTAACGATGATGCCCTGGTCGAAACGAGGCGGCAGTGGAGCATTTGACAGTTGCTGAGGCGAGTAGTTGTAGCCCTGGTGCGGAGTCTGCTGGTGTGGTTGGCGCTGTGGAGACTTCTGGTTGTACATGTTGTTGTTCTGGTCGTACCCAATCGCTGCGCCGCCCTGTTGTGGCTGTTGCTGGAACTTTTGTTGACCGTACTGGCTCTGGTGGAGATACTGTTGGCCGTGACCTGGTGTTGTTGGCTGGTACTGCCCTGGTGAGCTCAAGCTGGCCTGGCTTCCCTGGCTTCCCTGGAGGTTCGACCCAGCTGCCACACTGGACCCCGTAGGAGGAGCGTGTGATGTACCGCCTAGATCCCTCGACTTGCCGCCGCTTGAGGATCTGGAGTAGCTGGATCCCTCTGGTGATTCTTGTCTCTTGCCATTCGGGGTGCTCTGCTTGCTTGTTGGTGAGTCCGTGGCCTCTTTGTTCTTCTTCTTACCGAACTTGAATGGCGTCATTGTATCCCACTCTGTCGGTGCTCAGAGAGAGATGATTAACCTCGAGCAATTGAGGCGAGTTAAATAGCAACTGAAACTTATTAGCCGCCCAGTGTGCGTACCCTCTTTGGTCAGTTCGTCCCCCGGTGTTAGTTTGATCAACAAAGGAATAATTCACTGGGCCACACCCCTCTGAAACTGCTGAAGGCCCAAGGCCCAATTGTAAATTGATCCGGTAAGGGGCGCAATTGCAGGGGGGAAGCCCAAAGAATTTCGCGGTTGCATATCTAGCGAGGTGTCCGGGTGTCATTAGTGGATGGATTTGGAGGTCATTTTGGGCGGGGATCGTTTAGATTCTGGACCCAAATCTTTGTATTATGCACACTTAGGAAGTTGTATGAAATGTGAGTGCAATTCGAACGGCCCCTTGGCCCACAGGAAGCAAACTCCGGCTCACTTAGATCTATGCGCTTTATATACGAGAAATACGCGCGTCGCGCAAACATCGAGCTCGTCCCCGCGCCCCGTAGGTGCTTAAGATTTGTTTACCGATCACATTACTGTCTCCATATATATTTAGAACGAATTGCGATCAAAAATTGATAGATCTACAAGATGGACAAAGACGAAAAGTTCGATAGGTTCATCGAGGACTTTGATCGGAAGCTCAACAAGGACACGTCGACTTTCAAGACGCTCTCGGTGGCGCCGCTATCGCCTTCAGATGATGATGGTATATCCTCATTACTATCACCCAAGAGTCCACAATCTCCACTGGTGTCTACCCCGACAAAGGCTCGTCGTAACTCCATTTCACCAGAGGATGCTCCACTGAATACAGGGATCGACGCCAATGTTGCAGTATTACCGGATCTGCGCATGGCTAAGACATCACAAGAACAATCACAACAACTGATAGAACCTGGGATCAGAAAAGTACGCCTCTCCAGTTCTAATAGCGAGCTTAAGCGTTCAAACACAATGGGCAGAATTAGCTCAGTACAGAGACAACCGTCGATCCGTCGTGGCTTGAATTTGGGATTGGGCGTGAAGCGCACGGGGAACAACATCACACAGAATAGAAACCATCAATTGAAGTCGCCCGAGGTGATGACACCGCAACAGGACAAGACACGAAGATTAAGTCCCACCACGGATAGCAAAGTCCTGCCTTACAACCATTCGGTAAGCCCTGCTACCAAAGGCGTGGTCCAGAGGGATAGAAGGAATACGAACTCCAGTGGGTTGTCTACAGAGTTTGACGAAGTTGATGATTCCCTTAGAGTGTTGGCATCCAAGGAGATGAGAGTCATTGAGCTGAGACAACGCATGAAGATGCTCCAGCAGGAGATTGACAAAGAGGAATTAGAATTGAAGAGGCTCAAGGATAAAGTTGGCACCACTATTTACAAGGGCATCTCACCGCAGCATAACAGCACAGTGAGGACGGTGGCTAACAACGAGGCAGTGGATCCAGGCACGCATACACCGCAGTTGAAGGACAAGTCAAAGAGGGAGAGCATCTGGGCGAAGCCTGTTAACTTCTTGAACCAGTTTGACCAGTTGATCCAAACAGAAATCGAGCGCATCAACAAGGAAGGGTTCAAGCATACAGAGACACCAGCGTCCCCATCGACACAGGGTAGTAAAGAAGGTTATTCCATATGGTCTTTTGTTAACGACGTAAAACATGGGCTGCTCGGAGAAGAAGAGGAATCTCCCTCAAGGGATAAAAAATCCAGCGACATTGCTAGCCATGGAGAAGAGGAGATGGTTACGATACGTAAATAGCTCATAATGCATCAACGAGTATACTCCATCGCGTCGTATGACTCCCAATCCAGCTGGTTCATGAAGCACTGCGTAGCGTTTCTCTTAAAAGGAGGTGTCATCATTGCGATAGTCGTCATACACTTCGTCCCATGTGTACTTCTCATGGTGTTGCTCTGCAACGAGCTTTGCGGCCTGAAACGGTGTCTCCAGAGCTCCGTCTTTGATTCCTTCTAATGGGTCTGGCAAGTGTGCATGCGAGCCCCCCTGTGCCAGCTCTAGCGATGGGTCCGTGGTCTGCTGAGACAACTCATGGATATCATGACCTTCCTTGTCCACAAGCTTACTCTCGTCCTCATTCAGTCCAACCTGACCTGCAGTCACTCTATTCATTAGATCCAGGAACTTTGAGTTCTGGAACTTTGACGACTCGGTGCCCTTCATCACGTCGGCCACCTGTTTAGCAGCGTCTCTGAACCCGGCATTGTTGTCCAGGGGCACATGCCTCTCCTTTGGCACTTCCATCTGTACGCTTTGGAACTCCCTCTCCAAGTTGTCAAACTCCTTGTCTAGTGCATCAAATTCACCCTCCATCTGCTCCATCTGGCTATGGAGATGCATGCTATGTAGCTGCTGGTGCTCTGTCAGACGAGTAGCGCTGCCTATTGAAAAGTTCTGAGCAACTTGTGGGGAATACATGGTGGTGTTCATCCTCGTCTGGTGTATCTGGTGTTGTTGGTGTTGCTGATACTGTTGCTGCACTTGAGTAGTCCCTAACTGTTGCATGAACTGAGTGTTCCATCCCTGGGCTTGCTGTGCAGGTCCATGGTTCATCTTAAAGTCATTAGCCCACGACGATGAAGACGCCTGTGGCGCATTCATCTGTGGTGCTCCACGCTGCTGGTGAGCAATACCTTGGAACTGTGGTGCACCCTGCTGGAAGGCATGCTCAAAGTTCGCCTGTTGATGGGCATGAAAGTCTCTGTCCAGTGTGTTTGGCTGAGTGGTTCTAAATCCTTGAGCACCTGGTTGATGTCTCTGCTGCGGGTCATGTTGTAATGAACGGTCCACCTGTGCGTGGTTGGAGAGTTTCTGCAGTGCATTCACGGGTCCACATGACATGTTTGACATTTCTGTAGCGTTTCTGTAGTGTTTTGCCTTTATTTGCTGATCCGATGAATTGAAATCAAGTGTGTAAATTGAGTCCCTTAACTTCTAAGCTGTGGAGAAAACTGGATGACACACACGCGAGAAGCAGCCGAGGTCCGTCCCGGGGAAAATCGAGTATAAGGAGGCTCTTAAGTATGGCGTCAAACGTCTTACTTGGGTAAGCGGAATGATAAGCAATTTGTGTGGAAAGCTGATTGATGCAGTACAATTAGAGGTCTAACAGAGCTCCCCAAAGCTCCTGCTGCAAATTAATATTAACAAACATCACTGGAAGCGGGCGCCACTGGAGCTGCGGATTGAGTTGCCTCTTTCGGAGGAAACTCCCGTGATGTTCGGGTTATTTGAAAGGAATGGCATAAGTGGTGCTCTAAAGGTGGTTTTAAAAGCCAGAATGTATACGGAGTGTAAGGAAGGGTGCAATGTGAGAGAGTTTACGTCTATTATATACCGAGTCCATAAAGTGCCCCATCATCATGAACGCCATTACCCACAATTCACCCGGCCCATTCTTAACAACCCGCGAACCAGTGAGAAGCGACTTTCGTTCGGTGCCAATTTACTTTTCAATACAATTACCGAGTAATAATATATATATATAGTGATCAGCTATTGCTACGGTCTACTACCCAATTGCTATAATACTCAAAGAAATGACAGGCCGCAGATTCTACGAGGACGAGGAGAGAGTGACTCCGCTACCAGGCACAGTGATTGCTGCCTCGGAGACCGAGATCGAAGCATTGGGCCCTAACAAGTTGGTCAACGGTACCTCTGTCCGTTCTCCATCTATTTTGGAATCTAAGATCGAGACTGTGAGAGAGACCTTCAACTCGTTGTACAACTCGACGAATTCCACGCTGGATTACTGGACGCATAGGTTGCACACAAAGGAGAAGCATTTCACGAGTACGATTGCAGAATTACACAACAAGAATGAAGAATTGGTCCCAGCTGCTACATATATCCTTGTGGCTGCATTGTCTGGTACGATCTTGACAAGACGGTCGAACATATTCTTGAAGGCTCTGACGCCTTTGGCCTTCGGTATTACTGCATTCAAGTTCACATTGCCACACACATTCGCCAACGTTACGTCGTTTGCCCACAAAGTTGAGAGTACCGCATTACCAAAGTTGACTGACCAGCAGGACAAATTGGTGAGAAATGCAGGCGAGTTGCTGTCAAAGACCGAGGGACAGACCAAGGAGGCACAGAAGACCGTCGAGTCGTACGTGGAGAGCGCCAAGTCGTACGTGAAGAAGTACACTGGATTGAACTTGGACGAGGAGGTTTCGAAGAAGTGATTCCCCATACACACATATATCAGATATTCATTTGAAATATACACACGCCATGTTGTTAGACGCGTATGAGTCTTTTCAGTATAAACCCCCTTACTCCCGGGGTGTCCAATGACTTTCATCAGAATTTCCATATTGACACAAAACCAAAATCACCGGGAGGATATTTCTAGGGTCACTAGGGACCCGGTCACTCTAAATGCTTCTACAATTAGGGAAACCACAGAGAGGACAGGACCAAGATGTCGTACTACCACTTACAGAACCGTCCGCTGAGCGCCTCCTTGGGCTACCGCTCGCCATCCAGAGGATCCATCAACTCCGAGTTCCGTTCTCATACCAGGCCTGGGAGTGCCTATCCAGTGGGCCCGGGTCCACGGTCTGCTGGTACGTTACTCGATAATGTGGAGGATCTGCCTGTAATCCAAGACACTGGCGATGGGATACGTCCCCCATCTTCTTCTGTCGGGAGATATGAAGTGTATGCGCTGTTGACACAATCTACGTCGTTGCTGAACGTATCTACGACTCCGTTGGCTTCGAGTTTCCCCTTGAGCTCGTTCTTTGAGAAGTTGAACCCTAGCGCACAACTGACTTCCCACACCCTTGACCTGAGGATACACAAGTTGATCAAACTGGAGAAGAAGGTGATGCGCCAGCAGCAAGAGTTGATCAAGGACATCACGTCGTGGTGTAACGTCTTGCCCAACGACGATTGTAAGCGGTTGATGTACTACTTCATCAAGATGCTCGAGGTGGAGTTTGATGTGGGAGAGCAGCTGATCAAGAAGCAGAGCCAGATCATTGGCCAGTTGTGCAACGTTAACAAAAGAGAGAAGCGCACCAATGACTTGAAGTGGAAGCGCAACAAGATACTTACGAAGCTCCGGGAGAGCGAGAACAAAGTTGGCGATTCTCCTGTGACATTGTTGACCAAGGAGAACTTGGAAGAATTGGAGTGTTCTGTGGAGATTGTGGAGGACCAGTTTGTCCGTTCCATTAATACGGGGTTGAAGAACTCCTTGGTTGACTATGCGATGACTGTGAGAAACTCTGGTGTCCGATTCAAGGACTCGGGAAGTTTCTTCTTGGACAGCTACAGCTTTGCCTCCAAGGGCTGTAATTCTGCATCGAGCTTACAAAAATTGATTCTCCAGAACAAGTTTAACAGTGGTGGTACACCCATGGCCAGGGAGCAGGATTTTGTTCCCAGTGGTTACCCTAATGGGGAGTTGAAGTCAGCGAGCTCTGCTTATAAAGAGGAGGAGGAGGAGGAGGAGGGAAACGAAGGTGCGATTGAAGAGGGGGATGAAGGTAAGGATACTGGGGATGAAACGTCGACGAAGCCACTCAATCCCAGGGGCAGGAAGTTTGGGAACTCTTCAAGGAAATCTGCGCCTATGCCATTGCACGAGTACAACAAGGTGGAGAGAATGGTATCAGAACTGCCATTAACAGACTCAACTCCTAGTGGCATGGACGGATTCAACATCATCAACTCTTATAGTACACCTGGTGCGCTCGGATCGTTAGGGCCTGCGATGCACGGGCCATGGGGTACTTAACTACGTAATATTGCATTCAAATATAAAGTACAAGCTGGTGTGTATGGACGCTCAATGTACTGAGATATGCAGGATTAGTTTTGTAGGTTGGCGGGGGATGAAGATGCAGTGGAGAAGAATCTCTTGCCCAGTTCGTACGATGAGATCATGATGGCACATGAAGGCGCCACTTTGAGCACTCTTGGAATAAATCCGACGTAAAGGGCAGGGAATCCTTCAAATTTGATGATATTGGACATGAATCTCACAATGTTCGCTTCTCTTTCGCTTGATATCTGTAGGCGGGTCTTACCAACGTCAAATGGGTTTGTTAACATTGCAGCGATAGAGCCAGATATACTCCCACTTAGGAAAGCATGAATGAAGAGATCTGACTCTGGGTTCCCAGTGAGATGAAGATTCGCTTCAAACTTGGCCTTGAAGAACTCATATGAGGCCCAGTAAACACCTGAGAAGGGCACGTCTCTCCACAGTGTTAGCTCCAGTCCCCTAAAGAGCACTTGTGGTCCCTTTGATCTGACTTCTGCTCCCAGATCCTTTATTAGTGACGACAGCATCGTCTTGTTGTTCGGTACGGATTGGAGTCGCGTCTTGAGGAGTTCCAGCGGAGCGACCACTGTACCTGCTAGCACTCGAGCCAGGGAACCACAAAGTAGTGGGTTTATCGTTCGGTAGTCTTGAATGGGTGATGAGTCTCTCAATAGTTCATAACCTGTAAAGTACACAATGTTCGATGGTGCAGCCATAAGTAATGTCAATGAGAGACCTCGCCATAGTGTTGCGATCCCTTCTGTTTTGGCTATTGTCATCAGTGCGGATGCAGTTCCCCTGAGAGGCCTTACCGGTTTTGTTTCCGTGATGCACTGTGTTGTCCCCGTTGTGGGGCATGTTGTAGGAGTTGGTGCAGTGGGCGATGGACCAAGGGGTTGGATGTCCCAGAACACATGGCGCCGACAGCACTGCTGGAGCGTAGGCAGAAGCAGCTCCTGCTGTTGTAATCTCACCCTTACGACGTCCAATGGCGTTACGAACAAAGAGGTGAGAATGGAACCAGAACAGGCCGAGAGCATCCTCTGTATGGGTGTAATGCTCAGTTCCTCCGTTGTGCCTCGGCTCGGTGGTGTTTGTCGCAGATCGGGCTCCTCTATGGCCGCAGCAAACTCTGAGGACATTGGCATCTTTATAACCGGTTTGGCTTATACCGAAAACCTCGTGGATCTCTAATTGTTTGTGTGTGCTTTATCAAACCCATCTCGGAGGCGAAAAGTTGATGATCCACCTGGGGCAAAACAAGAATTGCGCGAAATGAAAAACGGTTGCGAGCCCTGTTATAGATATTGGTAAGGGGGATGGGGGG
>JAKUBZ010000043.1:0-71618 GCA_030567055.1 Petasospora taoyuanica
CTCGGATATTGCAGTATATTGTATAGCCGGGAGGATATATATATATATTAATCTATGGGACGTCGTAGTCAGTAATTTATTCAAATTAGAGATACAGTCCTTCCAACGACTCATCAACCTTTGTTTTCATCACGTTCTCTTTGGCCTTGACAAAGTCGGAGTTCGTCACTTGCATTCTTCTCTCTCTTAGTGCAATGAGACCAGCTTCAGTAGTAATAGCCTTAACTTCGGCACCCGATAGCTCATCTTTAGAAGAAATGATATTATCCACGTCGATATCATCTGATAGCGTCATCTTTCTCGTATGGATCTCAAAGATCTTCTTCAGGTTCTCAGAATCCGGTGGTGGGAAGTGGATTTTACGATCAATACGACCTGGTCTGATCAATGCAGGGTCTAGTGATTCAATGGCATTCGTAGCCATGATCACTTTGATATCACCACGATCATCAAATCCATCCAGTTGATTCAACAGTTCAAGCATTGTACGTTGGATTTCCTTCTCACCGGAACTGTTGGAATCATATCTTTTTGTACCCACCGCGTCAATCTCATCGATAAACACAATAGATGGTGCATTATCTGCAGCAAGTTTGAAAAGTGATCTCACAAGCTTTGGACCTTCACCAGCATATTTCTGAATCAACTCTGAACCAACCATTCTAATAAATGTAGCAGAGGTCGAATTGGCAACGGCTTTAGCAAGCAATGTCTTACCAGTACCTGGGGCACCGTATAGGATAACACCCTTTGGTGGTTGGATACCCATTTCACTATACAGCTCAGGGTGTGTCAATGGTAGCTCGACTGCCTCTTTAACTTCTTTAATCTGTGATTCCAATCCACCAATATCGGCATATGTCTCTGTAGGTGCCACAGCCACTTTCATAACGCTCACCAAGGGATCAGCATCATCGTCCAACACACCCACCACAGATACAGATTTGTTGTGTAGCAATACGGAACAACCAGGTTCCAAAAGTTCCTTATCAACAAAGGACAAGATACTCACATAATACTCTGGTCCTGAACTGGAGCTGACAATTGCATGGTCATCGTCGATAATTTCCTCGAGAGTACCAATGGACATTGGCGTTCCTCTCATCTCCTCAACTTTGTCACGCTCTTCGTTTTGTTTCTTTTCAAATGGTTTGAGGTTTTCCATTGAAGCAACGTATTCCTGTTCAATCAACATATGGTCATGGATACGTTGTGTCTTGAGTAGTTTCAGTTTCGAGCGATTACGTGGGAACACATCCGGTAGCTTCTCCGCAGTCGATGGCCCACCTTTCCGTTTCTTACGCCCGATCTTCGTCTTCACTGGGGGTTCATACTTGGCTTTGGATTTGTCTTTCTTTTTTGGTGGTCCTCCTGGGAACCCTGAGGCGTCTTGTCCCTGTAGGAAAGCCAGTTGTTAGTTGATTCATTCATTCATTGACTTTATGGAACTATGGAGAGCGGGGAGGAAACACACCATATACCACATTTATATATAACGCCAAACTTACCATCTTGTCAAACAATTGGCTGTAAATCTTTGGTTTTACTCGTGGTGGCGTTTGGTGTTGTGTTGAGTGGGAACATCGTCGATTATAAACTTAGATCGCTCCCACACCAGGTTCGCGGGTGGTAGGGCCACCCCATATTTTATTATATATATACACTACAAAAAATTTGATACTTAAGTTCATTAAATTTTCGTTATATCGTTATAATTATTCGGTTATTACGCCGATCACTTCAGCAAAATACTGAAATTGTTTCTTGTTGGGCCATCGTTCAACTTTTTCTTCGGGAAATTGGTCTTATTCTTCTTGCCAGTCCACTTGAGTATCAAATACACAAGCTTCTTAGCCTCATGGTAGTGTGTCATTTTATAACCCAGAGATTCACATATCTTGGTGAAATGATCTTTATCACAGTATCGAGAGTTCGTGAGACAGCTCAGTGGTAGCACAACAAACACCATCCCGATATCACTGTCTGGAGCCAAGAACTTTTCAAACCTCCGAAGCATCTCACCTCTTCCCTCTGGAGTAGGAACAAAATTGAGTACGAGGGAACACGATATAAGGTCAAACTTTTCTGAAGACGTTCTAGGCAATGGTCGCTCCATGAAATCTTGCTTGATGATCCCCGGCTCATTCGAATTAAGATCTATCCCTGTGGTATCAGCGTATTTTCTGATCACATTCTTCGTAGACAGACACCCAATCTCCAATGCTTTGAATCTCTTGGTAGTGAGCTCTGGGACAGTGTCGAATAACCACTTGGAAGAATCAGAGCCTCTTTTGGTCTCCTGGCCATCTAATGAAGCAATTTGATACTTCTCCAATCCTCCGCTCTCTATCACTTCATACTCAATCTTCCGTAGTGTTTTGAACAGTTTTGTAATGCTTTGTTCAGTGCTTGCGCCCAGCAGATCTTTTTCTGATGGGTATTCCCTAATTGGCGGTACCTTGTTGTACTGGTGGATATTCTCATCTGTAATCTTTACGCCATACACCTGTCCCAACTTGGAGTATATGACATCTTTCTTGTTGATCAAAAGGTGGTATCGACGAATGATTTTGCGAGTATGCTGTGGCTTTATCGATGGTTTGGTAAATGCCTTGCCAGTTATGGACTTTTGTCGTTGCAAGAATCCTCTTCTCTTCATATCAATAGCTTCAATTCTTAATTGTAAAGCACCATCACCGGAAAGGTAAACAATGGCCCGCGTTTAAAATTTTTGCGCGATGAGCTCTTTCTTAGAATTTATATAGGATCAACACTCTATTGTGTGTACTCTTTCTCTACGTAATACCAAAACAGACATACACAAAGATGGTATCCAGCAAGAAGGAGTTTCTCAAGAGACGCAAGCAGGAGGCCAAGGCTAGGGTCTCGAAGCCAAAGGCCCCAAAGCCTCGTAAGCAGTCAGCCAAGCGTTCTTGGAAGCCCGTGGAAGACGGTGCACTCCAATGGAAATCGGTGGAGATTCCTGACACTCTGGACGACTTTGGTGGGTTCTACGGCCTGGAGGAGATTGAAGGTGTTGGTGTGGAGTATATTGATGGGAAACCACAGTTTGTGGTGAAGGATGCCTCGAAGTTGAAGAAGGAGGATGAGGATGAGGACGAGGACGAACTGATGGAGGAGCAGCAAGAGGACGTAGAGCCAGAAGCAGAAGCAGAAGCAGAAGCAGAATCAGGCTCGGATTCAGACCCAGAATCAAAAGACAAAGAGCCAGCAAACCTTAAGTTTGCCGAGATCGAACTCCCTGAGGAGGACATCCTCGAAGAAGTTGACCTACCAGAATGGGAGGGAATCCCATTATCACAACAGACACTCCAGGGTCTCAACCAACTCGGATTCTCTAAGCCTACGCCAATTCAGAAGGCTGCGATTCCTCTGTGTCTTGAAGGTGAAGACATCATCGGTAAGGCCTCGACTGGTTCCGGTAAGACTTTGGCTTACGGTATCCCAATCCTTGAGAAGTTTGCTGCTAACACAGAGACAAACACACCAGCGGGGATCATCTTCACTCCAACAAGAGAGCTCGCGCACCAGGTTGTTGATCACTTGGAGAAGATGTCGAAGTATTACACGATGACTAGGAGTTCTGTCCTGTCTCTTACGGGTGGTCTCTCTATCCAGAAGCAGGAGAGACTGCTCAAATACCCAGGCTCTGCACAGATAGTGGTAGCCACCCCAGGAAGATTCCTAGAGCTTGTCCAGAAAAACAAAGAGTTGGCAACAAGATTTGGTGACGTTGAAGTTTTGGTACTCGATGAGGCTGACAGATTGTTACAGGACGGCCATTTCGACGAGTTTGAACAGATCTTGAAGCTGCTGAGACAAGCCAGAACGAAGAAACACAAATGGCAGTCTTTGGTGTTCTCTGCTACATTTGCTAAAGAACTTTTCTCTAAATTGATACACAAGGGATATAAGCCAAAGGACAAAGATGAGGACGAGAACAAGGAGGTGGTGAAGTTGCTACATGAAAAGCTACAGTTCAAGAGCAAGCCAAAGTTCATTGACCTCAATCCAAATGGTAAGTTGTCTAATGACATTACAGAGGCCCTGGTGGAATGCCTTCCAGCTGAAAGAGACCTGTTCTTGTACTACTTTTTGTTGATGTACCCAGGTACTACCTTGGTCTTTACAAATGCAATTGACTCTGTCAAGAGATTGGTTCCCTTCTTGAACTCCTTGAACATCGAGACATTTGCCATTCACTCCAATATGATCCAAAAGGCACGTCTCAAGTCTATTGAAAGATTTAAAGAGGCCTCTGCTAGGGATAATGGGAAGTCCACGGTGTTGATTGCATCCGATGTCGCTGCCAGAGGTTTGGACATCTCTGGGATTGAGCATGTTGTGCACTATCATTTACCAAGAAGTGCCGATGTCTACATCCACAGAAGTGGTAGAACTGCTAGAAGTGGTAAAGAAGGTGTCTCTGTGATGATCTGCTCTCCACAAGAAGCCAGTGGTCCACTCAGAAACTTGAGAAAGACACTGAGCAGTGACAAGGCCAAGTTCAGAGGTAAGGCCAACAGAAAATGGACAAAGGACGTTCAGAGACTGCCAGTGGAAGCCGATATCCTCACACAACTGAGAGAAAGAGCCACTTTAGCGGGGGAATTGGCAGACAACGAGATCAGCACCAAATCACTGAGTAAAGAGGATACGTGGATGAAGCAGGCGGCTGATGACTTGGGAATTGATCTTAGTGACTCTGAAGACCGTGTGGATTTGTTCCTCCAGAAAAACCGTAATAAGAAGGAAAACAAGAGACTTGATAAAGCAGAAATCAGTGCAAAGAAATGGCAACTCTCTCAATTACTTCAAAAGCAAGTGAGAAAAGACCTCAGAAGAAGTTATCTCACTGGTGGACTTCAAAACTTGGCTGATTCTATCATTAAAGGTGTTGGACATGGCTCTATCATTGGGCACGATAAGACCAACGCATTGGAACAGCTGAGAAAGAAGAGTAAGAAAGTCGCTAGAGAAGAAGAAGAACTTAAAGCCAGAGAGGACGCTGAGTTGGCTAAAGCAGGATTATAGAATCATCATTAATTCATCAGATCATTTCAAGTGCATGTAGTCATTTCAATGTCATCTGTGCGAACATCTCATCAAGCTCTTCGTCTTCTTGGCGTAACATCTCTTCTAATTCCTGCTGGTAGGGGTTGTCTTGGTCGATATCACTCAGTTGATCGATATCGGGTGCCATCTCATCAGCTTCCTTCTTCAACTGTCTCTTTGTCTCTCTTTCATCCTGCAAGGAAACGAATCTTTCCATTTCATCCATCCCGCCTCTTTTCTCCATTTGCTTTTCATGTCGTTTTTCTCTTCTGCTCTGTTTCTCAAACGGGATATAACACGAGCCTCTTAGTGTATATTTCCTCCCCTCTGTCATCTGCTCTCGATGTGTTTTTCTCACTGGTGATGACATTGGTTGTTTCATATTCTTAGTGCGTTGCTGCTGACGGTGTGCAAGTTTAGTCAATAAGTCAGCGCCCGTTTCGTCTTCCAAGTCTGATTCGGAATCATAATGGTGCTTCAGCGGTGTCATTGCCACTTTAATCATACTTAGTTCCATTTTAGAATGACAAGCCGTATGGAGAAACAAGGCAATTACCGCGTACCCTACTTTCATATTACGCGTACTGCTTACAGAATCCCGCGAATTCGTTCTTTGTATCAAATCGTATAGACTATCCAATTTTTGTCTCAATTTATCTAAATCCAGAACCCTTTATCATCTCGTCAATGGCGTTAAGTGCATCAAGGTCAATCTCTGGTAGTGTGAAGCTCGTGAAGTCAAAGTCCAACTTGTTCTTGTCGATCCAATCGCACCCTGTGTCGCTTTCGGGTGACATTGGCTGGTCCTCTGTGTTTAATGTCTGTGCCTGTATTTGTGTCTGAGATGGTGGTGGAGGAGGAGGAGGAGCGGTTTGATGTGGAATGTTGTATGACATGCCCATCGAAATTGAATCATCATCGATGCCTTTAGAAGAAGAAGAAGAAGCAGGGTCCATCAAAGAGCTGAAAGACTGGGGGGATCTCGAAATGGTAGACGGTGTGGAATCCATCTCCTGATACTCTCTGAAATTACCTGAAATCTTTGCGTGTAGTTGCGGTAGTAGCTTGGCCACTGTCTCCATTAAGTAATTAGCAATCTTGGAACTGAGGTACCAATGCATCGAGATCTGATAGATCCCGGAGAGCTCCAGTTTCATGTACTCCTCATAGATGTTCAAATCACCACGGTGATCATTATTTTGGGCAATTTGTGAGGACCATAAGTACGCGGAGAGGTGAACCAACCCGGCAAATGCTAAAGAACACGCACTTAATGGTGTTCTTTTCATAATGTCCAATGGGTTTGTATCTATCAGTGTCTTTGCAATCAGGTTCGCAGCATCAATAGTCTTTCTCGTTTCGATGATCTTTCTTGAGTTGATCATATCTTTCTCATTCGGCAAGTCCTGGCAATTATCATCAATCTTGGTCAACTGATCACTCAGAAACTCCACGCATTTCAAGTGCCTTGGGACGTCCGATCTCCATAGGAATGACAGTGGCCTGTGTGTAAAGATTTTTGCGTAGTTCAACATTATAATGCCCTGTTGTACACCTTCATTGACCACTCCGTTCTGGTCAATGAGGTAAGGAATCTTGTAAAAGTCTGGATTGGATAACTTCAGCTCCCAGTTGGATAAAGAAGCAGTGAGCTTTGTGTACTGCTGCCCAATGGACATATTCGAAAAGATGTAATTGTTCAACTTCACACTCTCATCCACCAGCTTAGAAGTCCTAGACCTTGTCTCATAGTCAAACACATGTCTCGGAGGACTTGATGGGAACTCCACAAAGCATTTACACTGTGCCAAAGTGGATAAAGTCTTTCCATCCGCACACCCAATGATAACATCCAGGAAGAACAACTCCCAAAAGCACCGACGCGCACACTCCTTGACTGTGGACTCGCTAAGTTTCCGTACTCTCTGTGTGTTGAAAAAATTCATGTTGATCTCTCCATTTGATGATCCCGATGGTGTCAACCCGTTCTGTTGTGGCTGTTGTTGTTGTTGTTGCTGCTGCATGTAATTACCGTTGATGTCCTCTCCATCGAATGTATCAATGTCCAAGTTGGAGATATCCAATGAGATTGCCAACTGAATGGCTTCTTTCCTCAGTACCGTACTGAGGTCGTGCAGAGCAGAAATGTGACACACAAGGGATAACAGTACCAATGTCTGTAAAGAGATAACATCCCGTGTGGTGTGACGGATATAGTCGGACACCTCCATCGCAATGT
Source organism: Petasospora taoyuanica (assembly GCA_030567055.1). NCBI lineage: Eukaryota > Fungi > Ascomycota > Saccharomycetes > Phaffomycetales > Wickerhamomycetaceae > Petasospora > Petasospora taoyuanica. The sequence continues at coordinate 7,316 of JAKUBZ010000043.1, forward strand.
CAAACACAGCGTTAATGTTCTTGGAATACTTTGAGCTCTTGTAGCCGTCACCCAGCAGCTTCATCATCACTAAGAGCTCTTTTGGATTCCCAGTGGCACTCAAAAAGTCTTGAATCTCATGGACACCGGGTAGCACCGGATGAGGGTTGTGAAACTTTGAGTAGTAGTTGTGTATCACCGAGGGGATATTGTACTCTTTCTGTAGCGCCTTCTGTGCTGGCGAATGTCTCTTTTCCCTTTCGATCCCAACATTAGACTTAGAGCCAGGGTCTTTCTTCGTACAGGGCAGTTGTACCAGCGAGCCGTTCCTTAGGAACCCACACTGTGATTCATCCCGCCCATTCGGGCATGGCCCCTTGACGCCATGCTCACCAACACAGGGCAAAAGCGTCATCTCGATGTCTGCCGGAGTGATGGGCTTGATGGGTTGGCCAACAACGTTCTTCCTCACGCCTTTCTTCCTCGATCCTCCTCTATTACTCTTCACATACGAACATTCCTTTAGTAGTTTCACACAACGGTTGCAATTCGGTAATGTGCCGTCGCACTTGAGATGTCTTTGACGGCATTGCAAACATGCTCTTGAGACATGTTTGGCATTAGGCTTTGCCGTTGTATCGAGAGCCTCGCTCATTATTACGCGAGTCGATCGGTCGTATAACTGTTGTGTGCTTGTATGGTTTGTATGTTTGTTGTTGTTGCTTGTACCAGGGTACGGTATAAATTTCTCGGGTATCGAAGGATAACAAAGGGGAGAGCAGGCGGAATCAACGGCTCGGGGACTCAAAGGCTCACTATCACAGATCTCTATGGGATTTGCTTTTCTACAACATCTCAAAAGGGTTGATGGAAGAGACTGTGTGACATCCCACTAAAATTTCAAACCCCGAGCGTGGAGGCGAGTCTCGTGGTTCGCGCATCTTGAAGTCATAGATTTTAATATATATCTTACCACTTAAGAGATTCGAACCTGGAATGCTTTTTGACAGGACAAGCCATAGTTATATACGGCTGAATCTGGTCCTCTATGATAGCAAATTCACTCCCCGCTCCCGTTTCCCCTTTAAGCCACTCCCCTCTTTTGCATCCTGCTCAACACGTCGTACAAAGTGCTCTGTCGTTTATTTAAAGAGAATTAGGAACCAACAATCTGTATTTTTTTGTTTGTGGTTTTGCAAAGGAGGGGAATAAGAGAAAGGTATATTTAAAGGATACGAATTGGTACTGTATATAAAAGCCAGTGGATATCCTTGAAGACGTCTGATTTAAATTCCATATCTCATCGCCAAAGTTCCAAACGCCGAACGATGCTGACCATTCTTCACAACAACAAGTTCATCTCAAGCACAATCGACATCATCAACCCTGATGTCGGCTCACTCTTGGACTCTCCGGTGCCATTCACATATAACTACACACATGTGAAGGCAACGCCGGAGCCATTGTCATTGAGATCTCTGGCACTGAACAAGCAATCGGGTGAAGTTCCCGAAACAGTTGCTTCTCCTACGACGACGACGACGACGAGCACATTGGGCCAGAAGAAAGATCACTCCTGGCTCTTAATGATGATCAACGACTCTTAGGTCGACTTTACAATACAATACAGACAGCTTTGGTCCTGGAGAGAGACCTTTCTTTGCCTATAATGACAGGTATTTTTTTTTGTATGTGACAGATTGGGCTTATCTACGCGCCTTATCTATGGAGTTCCCACTGATACACATATACACATATACAAGGGGACAATTTCGGGCTTTATATTCATTTTTATTCCTGCTGGTTGGGCTAATTAATCTTAGGTTATCTTTATTGCTTATGGCTGTAGTACAGAAATCTATGTAGTGTATAGTCCGTTCTCATGTTGTGCATGCATGCATTCACTTTTGTTCAGTCAGATCTGGTAGTCATAGAAGCTGATCTATAGAACGATCAAACCATCTCAAGCCCTACGAGAATTACTGATCATGTCAATAAAATATACATAGCTAAGGTTCCAAAGAACAAGGCTTACTACCAAAGGCAGACGTCTGAGCCACTGGCTGTGCTGATACACACACACATACACTCGGTATACGGCGGTGAGCGGCCTTTCACTTCTCAGATCGATCCTGATCTCAATCTCTTCCTCCCATACGACAGATGCTTTCATGGAAAGATATGCATCACTGACCTCCGGTGGTGCCAATCTACATCAACACTTTATTTGTAGAGGACATTTCTGTGTGTCGCTACGAGACGGCGGTTGGTGAAAAGGCATGAAGAGAAATTAATGGCTTGACAGGCCTTTAACCATACATACATGTACTTCTGATGCTTTTCCTTGAAAAAAAACTATCATACATGGGTAATTTATGATCACAGTATGGCCCATAGTTATATATGCGGAACCCCAATTCCGCCTTTGTGTATAGAAAACATACCATGGTTGAGCTTAAAAAGAGGTTAGAAATGTGCAAACATTAGTGGCTCTCTAGAGGATTCAACCAACATCGGTACTTACAAAGAACAATCCACGATGTCCCTTCTCGGCTCACTCATCACATTAAACAGATTCAGACTCTGCGAGACCCGTCAGAATGGGTCCATTGATGAAGATTCACGTGCTCTGGCAGAGAATATCGCCGCCGAGATCAAGGGCATTGAGTCCTTTCAGTCCAGTTTGAAGACCTATCTGTTCTGGTATCTCGTCTTACTTATCATTGGTGTTAGCTATTTCATGAGAGACAATCTTCATGACGCCGCTACTGTGTCTGTGGTGTTGTCCAATTTTGTACTTATTCAATGGGCATTGACATCACACGACTTGAACCAGGTGATTGTGTCGAGTTTCAATGCTGTGCTTCTCCAGGCGCTTCATATTCGCCTGCTTTGGAAGATCAAAGAAGTGTTGATGGTTGTTATCCGTGCTGATCCATCGAGTGTTACAGCAAAGACGATGGACTTTCTGAGATTGGAGTTGTACGATGTACATTGGTACTTGGTTTTGAGATTTTTGACATTAGTGCTTCTTGTGTTCTGCTTCTTTGGGCTGCTCATTGTTGAGAGACATCGTTTGCGTGTGCGTGCTCATCTCCGTGCCATCTCAAGTTCCGAGTGGGATGTCAATGGTGCTGGTGTTGTTTTTTCCATCGGGCATCCACCTTCTTACGAGCCAATTGACAACAAGACCGAAATCTCTAGTGAGAAGTCCGAATTGGCAGTGGTTTGTTACGATGTGTGATATATATATATATATATATATAGGCAATATGCAATGAATGATATAGAGCTTTGAAGTTTAGGCGGTCTTGGGAATAGACCCTTGACGCGTGATAAGGCGCTCTCGGCGTAAAGCCCTAATCAGGCAGTTACTCCGGGGGTTGGAGTCAGGGCTCGACTGCAAACTCAAGAGTCTAGACAGGGATATGGCGAGTCTGAGGTTAGAGAAAGCTTGCAGAGAAGAAGCTCTAGCTTAATAATTGTCGAGTTAAGTCTTTGCTTGCATAGTGTGTGTCATAACGATGATGACCTTTTGCGGATTCAATGCTCAAAAGGGGAGCGCCTAGCGGCGGTTCGGGTGGAGGCTCGGAAATTTTCCACCGCCCAGCTTAAATCTGATGCGTGCGGCGATTGTACGCGTTATCGATTAATCAGGCCGATACCCCGATCTTGAGAAGGTTGGAATATAAATAGTCTGTGATGTTCCACTGCTGTTTTTGCAAATTGTAGGAAACTCAGTGGTTAATTTCTGTGCAATTCATATCAAAACAAAGTATAACCAAAGATGGATTTCATGTTCCCAAAGGCCAAGGACTACGAGCCAAAGTTTGCTGAGTTGGTCTCCATCAGATCCAAGTATCGTAAATTCGCCACTTTTATCGACTTGGACTTGCCAAAGGACATCGAGAAGCATCCGAACCCGATTCCATTGGGTGGCGGATGTCCTGATGAAGGGTTTTTCCCCATCGAGTCAATCCACATGAACTTGATCGATGAACCATTCCAACACCTGGACTACGAGCACCGTGCCCCAGGAACGAATAACATCGACATCAACATCAAAGACCAAATACACAAGATCAATGAGCAGAATACGGTGCACACTTACCGTTACCCATTGGGTGAGAAGCAGGTCTCCTTGCACGAGGGGTTCCAGTATGCGGGGCCAAACGGATTCAAGCCATTGGTTGACTTCTCCAAGGACTTAATTACAAGATTGCACAAGCCAGCTTATGACGACTACGATGTTTTGGTGACAAACGGGTCCGGTGACTCCTTGTTCAAAGTGTGTGACCTGCTCTGTGAAGATGGCGGCAGTATCTTGGTCGAGGAGTTCACTTTCACTCCGTTCAACACCACAGCTGCAAACTACAATTGTGAGGCCATCCCAGTGAAGCTCAACATCACAAAGGGCGAACCAGGTATCGACACTGATTACTTGGACGACTTGCTCACAAACTGGTCCTCTGGCCCACACAAGCACTTAAAGAAGCCAACTGCGCTATATACCATCCCAACTGGTCAGAACCCAACTGGTTTGACCCAATCCTTGGAGGTTAGAAAGAGAGTGTATGCATTGGCTGAGAAGCATAACTTTATCATCATCGAAGACGATCCATACGGATATTTGGTATTGCCAAAGTATGGCACTCAGAACATCTACACTTCGCCTTCGTTCGAAGTTGAGCAGTACGCCAAGTCATTGACTCCATCATACCTCACAATCGATGTCTCTGGTCGTGTCGTTAGATTGGACACTTACTCCAAGTTGTTCTCACCAGGTTTGAGAATCGGATTTGTCACGGTAAACCCATACTTGATGCTCAAGATGACTGTGCAGACTTGTGTCACCACTAGAGCCCCCTCTGGTATCTCTCAAGTTGTACTGAACAACGTTATCCAAGAGTGGGGTGGTGTTGATGGTTGGTTGAAGTGGTCTTCCAAGGTCGCTAAACACTACACCATCAGACGTGATTTGTTCTTGGATGAAGTTTATGCCTCGCAGAGTAACGCAAAGGGTCAATTGACTGTTGTCGAGCCTGATGCAGGTATGTTCATAATCATCTACTTGAACTTTGAGAAGAAGGTGCCAAATCCAAAGGACTATAAAAAGATCCTTATGCAGGCAAAGCTCAAGTGTATCAAACACGGTGCTGACGTCGTGTTTGGCAACAGAATGGTCACTGACTTGGACTTTGAAGGTACCGCTGCCAAGTCTCATTTCATTAGATTGACAATCGCAGCTGCTCACACTAATGAAATCTTGAGAGAAGGTGTTCAGAGATTCTGTGCTGCCATTGATGAGTTCTTTGAGGAGTTGAACGCTGGTAAGTACGACCACCTCATTGAGAATTAAAAAAAAAACAAAAGAGTTAAGTATACATAGATATATGTGCCGTTGTATTAATTCAAGTATATTTCACTATTAGTGATTGGTAGATTCTGTCAGAAAGGCTAGAAAAGGAAAGATTTAACTTTGGATGTGTCATCTTCCTTATCATCGTATCAAGTTGCCCTTATTGCAAATCACGTGAGATCGGGATCTGCCCTAACAGTCACATCGAAAACCTAACTTAACGCGGACACTGAAGGACGCAATTTACCAGAGATAATTCGCGATACGCCTTAACTATGGGAGACTCGCCTAGTTCGCGAAATGAGCGCGCGCCCTACCAAGGGCGCTGAGGCCTGGTACGCGCCGCACACTCTGTAGTGAAAAAGTTAACAAAAGTTCAAGGTGACCGGTGGTCGTAACAACACATCTATTAAAAGGGGTTTCAACCAACAAGCTAGTAAGTGAATTAATGGATTGTCCGTGGCGGAAAAGAGTTCACTGGATTGTCAGAATGGAGCAGCATATTTTGTACTTTTGAAGAATGGAGTGTTTTTTCCGGCAGACTGGGGTATTGCCCGTCAGTTCAAGATCTTTAAACGGAGAGAGTGAGAATCAAGACTTGTGAAGGGAGAACCATAAAGCTGTGAGAACTGGAGGAAGCCTCAAAGAGTGCTATAAATGACTATCCATCAGTATACTTCTCTATATGTCCAAGTGTGAACTTATGAACCGACGGTTTATACCTATCACAGCAGAATCACTAACAGGATCTAGAAATGTCCAAGTCTAAGAACCATACCGCTCACAACCAGACCAGAAAGGCCCACCGTAACGGTATCAAGAAGCCACAGACCCACAAGTACCCATCCTTGAAGGGTGTTGATGCTAAGTTCAGACGTAACCACAAGTACGCTCTCCACGGTGACGCTAAGGCCTTGGCTGCTGCTCGTGCTGAGAAGAAGTAAATCCATCAGATTTAGACTTCTTTTTACTGCTACGAACTCATACAAAACACGAAAAATAACAAAAACACTTTCTTTTGAATCTCTGTCTGATGAATTGATGGATAAACAGAGGTTTCTACTTTGTGATTATGGGGGCATTTGCTTTTTTGTAATCATTCTTAAATTACGGCTTTTGATGTTGGTTCCGACTGAAAAAAGGTGTATGTATATCCTCTTAATGGTTTAAGGAATCCGTATATTATGTGTAGCTCGCTGTGATTGCCTAACGAGCTAGCTCTACGCGGGTGGTCGGATGTAGCTCGGGTTTCGGGTTTCGGGTTTCAGAGGAAGGCAGGCTATTGTTTACCTTTTGTGGATCTACCTGATTTAGGTTTTGTGGCACATTTGGTGTTGGCGGCTAAGTTATAAATGAGCATTGGCATTATCTGTCATTATTCCTGAGTGGTTCCACACGGCGGCTAACACAAACATTCACCGAGATGCCAGAGATTAATGAGCCCACTACTGCCGACGCAGTTGAGTGCCCTTTTAAGTCCCCTGTGACTGATGGGACCCCATTGGAGACCCGTGAGCTTGTTGAGTCCGTTGAAACTGAGGACGAGGTTCCTTCCCAAGTTGTGGAGCTGATTATCCCAGCCACCAGTCGTCTCTATGTGAGCAATGTGAGCTACCAAACTACCGAGAGCGACCTCTATAGGTTTGCCCATGACTTCAATGTGTAAGCTACTTGATACTTTGAATCGAGATCCGTCTGTCTTCCATATCAGCCTCTAACTTCTCAGTGTCTCCGTCTTGGTTCCAAGTCACACCATCAGAGGCTTCACCAATCTCAAGCAGAAATCCATGGGCGTTGCCTACGTTGACTTTGCCACTCCAGAGGAGGCTGAACGTGCAAAGAATGCCCTTAACGGTAAAATGTTGAACAAGCGTCCTCTCAGACTCAAGCCATTCCTTCCGTATGATCCCACTAGAGTTTACAAGAAGCCATCAGGTAAGAAAGCTTCTGCGGCTGTCGTTGCTGCTGGTACTACTACTGTTTCCTCTCCAGAGGTCAACTATCCATCTCCACCTGCTGAAGTAGTAGCAGAGAATGATCGGGATGCTGAAGAGGAGACTGTTGTCGCTGGGACCCCTGAACCAACTACTGAGAGTGAAGAGGTTGAGACCAAGCCAGAGGAGTCAGAATTTTCCAAGGATACTGTCTATATTGCTGCTCTCTCGCCAAAAGTTTCCGATGGTGAGCTTCGTGAGTTGTTCCATGATTTCGTGCCAACTGAGGTCTACATCTTCAAGAGCCGCCTGAAGCATGATGGCCACCATGTGTTCCATCGTCGCAAGTATGTTTCGGCATTGGTCACCTTAAGCGCTGAAGATGCTGTTTCCAAGTGTATTGCGAAGCTTAACGGTGCCAAGTTGAAAGGCCGTCGGGTCTTTATCAAACCATCTCTTTTAACCAAGATTGATGAAGTTAAGAAGGCTGCACAAGCACAGCAGATCAAATTAGAGAGAGTTGAGAGGAACAGTGGAGCTTCCTCCGCCTCTTCCAAGTCTGTGAAGTCATCGGGATCTTCGAAGTCAAGGAAATCCAAGAAGTCTGCTAATGCCAACTCTGCCAAAGGTTGTGACAAGGAAGGTGAGTGTACCTCTGCCTGTCAATGTGAGGAAGATCACTGTTCTTGTTCAGAACAGAAGCCGGAAAATTGAATCCTTTTGGGGCGCAAGTTGCATAGTTAATTGAAGTTTAGTTGTACGTTTATTTGTAGCTCAGAGGAAGGTCTGCCGGGAAATATGTACCTTGGGCCCAAAAGGTAAACAAACGGTGGGGTGGTTTGGGCCGTCGGAAGCCGCCGGCAGGGGTTCAGGGCTTGGGGCTTCTGGTTGGTGTGTAAGTGACCCGACAGAGCATGGCAGTGAGATCTTTCAGAATAGTAGTAGTTTCATCTTAGGTGCTGAATTGTGCCGTGCGTTCTGAGACGTTCGCGCAACGAGGACAAAGTGTGGTGTTTGGGTGTACACGCAAAAAGCAGTCTCACCGATGTTGGCGCGACTCAGAGGGTAACGCTTAACGGTGTGGACGGTTACGGAGCACTGGCGCAGAAAACAAATTTCCCACACACCGCGCACGGTGAAAACTTGAAAAAGTGTTTGTACAGAGTTCCACTTGCACTCTACAAGACGAGTCTTAGTTTAACCAACCAAACAATCAACAATGGGTATGTCGAAACAGAGTGAACAGAGTCGGAGGAGCCAGTGATTCAGTGATGAGGAAGCAATCAGTGGAGTTATTCGTATTTGGGAGTGTAACTTCGAGATCACCAGTGGAAGGTTTGGGATGAACTGTGGAGGCATATAGTAGTTAACAGAGGTGGCACAGCAAAGACACAGAGAAACACGCTACATAGAGCAAGCACGCGGAGTAGAGCACATCATATTGATATCACTTTCACACTGGACTACGACGAAGTCTCGAGCAATATACTAACAACTCATTACAGGTAGAGTTATTCGTAACCAGAGAAAGGGTGCTGGTTCTATCTTCGTCTCTCACACCAGATTGAGACAGGGTGCTGCCAAGCTCAGAACCTTGGACTACGCTGAGCGTCACGGTTACATCCGTGGTATCGTCAAGCAGATTGTCCACGACGCCGGTAGAGGTGCTCCATTGGCCAAGGTTGTCTTCCGTGACCCATACAGATACAAACTCCGTGAGGAGACCTTCATTGCCAACGAGGGTGTCTACACTGGTCAGTTCATCTACGCCGGTAAGAAGGCCTCTTTGAACGTCGGTAACATCTTGCCATTGGGTGCTGTCCCAGAGGGTACCATTGTGTCCAACGTTGAGGAGAAGCCAGGTGACAGAGGTGCTCTTGGTAGAACTTCTGGTAACTACGTTATCGTCATTGGCCACAACCCAGACGAGAACAAGACCAGAGTGAAGCTCCCATCCGGTGCCAAGAAGGTTTTGTCCTCCGACGCCAGAGGTGTCATCGGTGTCGTTGCCGGTGGTGGTCGTGTTGACAAGCCATTGTTGAAGGCTGGTCGTGCCTTCCACAAGTACAGAGTCAAGAGAAACTCTTGGCCAAAGACCCGTGGTGTTGCCATGAACCCAGTTGATCACCCTCACGGTGGTGGTAACCATCAGCACATTGGTAAGGCTTCTACCATCTCCAGAGGTGCCGTCCCAGGTCAGAAGGCTGGTTTGATCGCCGCCAGAAGAACCGGTTTGCTGCGTGGTACTCAGAAGACCTCCGACTAAGCTTGATATATATGTTGTCGGTTGGGTTTTCATGTTTCACAAAAATAAATCACTATAATGTACTGTTAGTCTTTACGAGCTGGCCTAGGCTGCAGGCGAATGGTAGTAATATCTTAAGCGTTTATCTAGTGTACTAAGCTACCAAGTTGTCATCTCCTGAGAGTTGTGGTACGCCACGAAGGGCTCTGTCAAGCTCGTCGTACAACGTGGCACATAGCAGTGCGGTATGGAAAAGGGCAAGGATCAAAAATGGTGCTCCCGCCCAGTAATCAGCACTAAATCCACCAACCTTGGAGATGATGAGGATTCCCATTCCACCACAGAACCCATAAACACCAGAAATGGACCCGTTATGTGCACGCTGCTTGTCCGTCACAAGCGACATCGAGGTGATAATAGAGCCAATCATCGCTACTCCGAACACCATGCTGAAGATGTAGGCCATTGGTGACTGTGGACTGCCCATGAATGCGTACCCCAAGGAAGCAATGATTCCACTGACAGTAGTAATCAATAGTCCCAATTTGCGGCCGTGCTTATCCACAATATAGCCAAACAGAGGAGCCGTACATAATGACATCGTATGGATGATTCCTGTCAAGATAGCGGCCTGAACATAGGCCTCTTTGCAGTTCGTGCGGTCTGTGGTCTTGCATTCCCCGGACTTCAAGTAGTAGCTGTTGACATAAAGCGGGATGAACACGGCGATGGCCACAGTGGTGGACCGTGAGACAAATGAGCCCAAGTAGGCCAATGCAATCTTTCTGTTTTTTGCCTCAAGGAAGCCGAGTTTTAGTAAGTGGAAATATGAGGCTTCAATCTCTGTGACACTGAGCTCCTCTTCAGCTTCAAGCTCTTCCAGCACGTCGTCGAATGGCGATAGATATCTCGATAGCAGCGGTAGTCTGACTCTCTTGGGGCAGAAAAGGCCGTAGCTGAGGAAGAGAGACGAGACGAGGGCAATAGCACCAACAACGTAATAGGAGTGCTTCAAAGCTGGAGCTGGTGGCTCAACAGTACCGAACTTCGTAGGCAATGGGATATAAACCATTGCAGCAAAGACAGCACCGCACCCGGAAGCCATTCCAATGACAGAGGTGAGCTTGCCGTTTCTTCTGGAAGGCTCATCTTCAGTGATTGAAGGCGCAGTTTGCTCTGTAGAAACAGGCCCAAATGACAGCAGAGAACTCAGCTGGAACCCAGAGGCACTCATCTCCGCAAGCATTGCAGTCATCATGGAGGCAGCGCATGTGGCACCGACGGCAAAAACCATTCTTATCAGGATCAAATCCGGGTAGACGTTCTTCGCAGTGGTATAAAGGAACAGTGAGATGCCAATAACAAAGACGCCCACAATGTTAATGTACTTGGCACCGATCTTGTCACTCAGAGCACCAATGAATGGAGCAATGGCCATTGACACAACTTCATCGGCAAAACCGAGTGTGCCAATGTAATCACCAATGCGTTCGCTTATCCCAAGCACATCAGTCAAAAAGAACGACTGAGTAGAGCTCATAAATACGACAAAGGAGATCGTGCAAAAGCATGCCAGTGTGAATGCCACAAAGTTCAGCTTTGTGTAAGGCTTTGAATATCCCATTTTTGTGTCGGCCTCCACTTTCTTCTTCCCTTTTTGCGCTTCCATTTATCTGATGAAACTGATTCTTATTGTATATGGCTGAAAAAAATGGGTGCGATTGGTGTACGAAAGAAACAACTCCGAACCAACCTCCGCAAACCCCGCGCTAAGTCCGGTGTCGCTTATGAAAGAGTTTGGTTACCATGGAAACTAGACACCCAAACACCACTGGCATTACACGTCTCCAAATGAAAACAAAAACAAAAACATTGGAAATCCAGCGGTTATTTGGCCTTTTCTTATTGTCGAAAGGATCCCAGGGGCGGTAACTTTCCCAGTCACATCACACAATGCACGTCGAGGAACTCATTATCGACGGGTTCAAGTCGTATGCCACGAGAACGGTCATCTCCGGGTGGGACCCTCAATTCAACGCCATCACAGGTCTCAACGGTTCTGGTAAATCCAACATTCTCGATGCCATCTGTTTCGTGTTGGGTATCTCCTCCATGACCACCGTGAGAGCATCCAATCTGCAGGACTTGATCTACAAAAGAGGCCAGGCTGGTGTCACAAAGGCTTCGGTGACAATCGTGTTTGACAACTCTGAGACTCAGAAATCTCCAATCGGATTCGAATCCGTACCAAAGATCTCAGTGACAAGGCAGATTGTACTTGGTGGTACAAGTAAGTACTTGATCAACGGACATAGAGCGCAACAGCAGGCCGTGCTCCACTTGTTCCAATCCGTGCAGTTGAACATCAACAACCCGAACTTTTTGATTATGCAAGGTAAGATTACCAAGGTGTTGAACATGAAGCCAGCAGAGATCTTGTCGCTTATCGAAGAAGCCGCTGGTACAAAAATGTTTGAGGACCGCAAGGACAAGGCAGAGAAGACAATGGCCAAGAAAGAGACTAAGCTCCATGAGATCAGAGCTCTATTGGCTGAGGAAATCGAGCCAAAGCTTGAAAAGCTAAGAACGGAGAAGAGAACGTTCCTTGAGTTCCAGCAGACTCAGTCGGATTTGGAGAAGCTCTCACGTGTGGTGAATGCGCATGACTACAGTCACTATTCGAAGAAGTTCTACCATTTGCAAGAGCAGTACACTACTCAGAAGAACATCTTGGATAGCTCTTCCTCTGAGGTTGAGAGATTGACCAATGAGATTACTCATTTAACCGAGGACTTGGATAGAATCAAGCAACAGAGAGAGCAGTATGCTAGCAAGGGTAACAAACTCAAGGACTTGGAACTCAAACACACGGAGATCTCCAAAATCATTACAAGATTGGAAACTTCCAAATCTCTGAATTTGGAGAATCTGAACGATGAGGAGAAGAAGAAGACGCGTTTGCTCAAACAGATCCAACAGCTTGAGCAAGGCATCCAACAGAAGCTCTCTTCTCACTCATTGCTCGAGGTTCAGTATAACGAGAGCAGGAACAGGCTCTCGCAGCTCAAGGCACAACACTCTAAGAAGGAGGAATTGCTCTCCACGTTGACAACGGGTATCTCATCCAAGGGTCAGTCCGGTGGTGGTTATGCTGCCCAATTGCAAGAAGAGAAGGGGAAGCTAGCAGAAGCCAATGTCGCTATTGAACAACACAAGCTCAGAGCACAACATCTATTGCAGGAGAACAAGACAAGTGAACCAAAATTGGCCAAGGCCAGACAGGAACATGATGTCTTTGTCCAAGAGCTTGACCAGTTGAGACACAAGAGACAACAGCTTGAGCAACAGCTCACGGGGCTGGGTTTCGATTCTAACAGCCACAAGGAGATGAAGGCCAGAGAATTACAGTTAAACAAAGAGCTTCATAAAGTCTCTGGTGAGGTTAACTACCTGAAACGTAAAGTGGCAAACTTGGAGTTCACTTACAGTAAGCCAACTTCGGACTTCAATCCTTCTTCGGTGAAGGGTGTTGTTGCGCAGTTGTTTCGTGTCCCAGAGGACAAGATGGACTCCGCTGTTGCTCTTGAAGTCGCAGCTGGTGGAAGGTTGTACAACGTTGTTGTTGATAACGAAATCACTGGCGCTCAACTCTTGGAGAGAGGTCAATTGAGAAGACGTGTTACTATTATCCCATTGAACAAGATCTCGGCGTGGACATTGTCTGAGAAACAGGTCCAGATAGCAAAGGATATCTGCCCTGGGAAAGTGGAACTCGCATTGAACTTGATCGGTTATGAACACGAAGTTGCTAAGGCCATGGAATTCATCTTTGGTTCCAGGTTGGTGTGCCAAGACGCTGATACTGCTAAGAAGGTCACCTTCCACCCTCAGGTGCGTGCTAGAAGTGTTACTCTTCAAGGTGATGTCTATGACCCAGAAGGTACGTTATCCGGTGGTAGTAGAAGAAACAACGGTTCTGTGTTGGTGAACATCCAGCAATACAACCATTTGAATTTCCAGATGGAAGCCATGCAACATGAACTTGACTCTGTTCGTTCCAATTTGAGACAGCAGCAAGAGTTTTCACAGCAGACCAAGTCTATCCAGCAAGAATTGAATATGACATCGCACAGAATCGAATTGGCTGAGAAGAATCTACAGAGCAACATTGCTAGTCAGCTTCTTCAGAGGTATGAGTCAAACCAGCAGGAGATTCAAAACTTGGAGCTCGCTGCCATGGAGAAACAAGGTTTGTTGCAGAGTATCAGTGCAGAGATTTCGAAAATTGAGACTGATATGAAGGAGTTTAATAGTAACAAGGGATCAAAGTTGAAAGAACTTGAGACTGAGGTGAAGCAGTTATCTCTGGATATTTCGAAATTGTCCAAACAAGCTGACCAAGCTGAAGACGCCTTCCAATCCTCTCAGATCGAGATTGAGCAATTGAACACTGAGTTGCAGCAGTCCAAGGAGTCTATTGTTGAGATTGATGCCTCGATTAAGGATTTGAACGAGCAGTCCAAGGCCATTGAAAAGCAATTGATTGAGCAGTCTGAATTGTTCCAAGGGATTAATGCAACCGTTCAGGTTGAGAAAGAGAATCAGATGGGTCTTGACGAAGAACTCCGTGACTTGAACAAGGCGGTCAAGATTAAAAACCAACAAATGAACGACATCAAGCTGAACTCTCAGAAACTCGTGCATGAGGTTGAGAAGCTTGAGGGCAACACGCGCTCATTGGAGAAGCACTTGAGTGATCTTATTGAAGAGAATAACTGGTTATCTGATGAGAACATTGTGAACTCCGTTATCCGTGAATACCCTAACGTTGACCTTAATGATTTAAAAAATCAGATTTCCCATATGCAAGAGAGATTCCAAAATATGAAGCGTAAAGTGAATGCCAATATTATGAGCATGATCGATAACGTTGAGAAGAAAGAAAGTGCCCTTAAGCAAATGATCAAGACCATTGAGAAGGACAAGTCTAAGATCGAGGAGACCATTGTTACGTTGAACGAGTACAAGAGGGAGACCTTGATCAAGACATGGGAAAAGGTATCTACCGACTTTGGCCAGATCTTTGGTGACTTGTTGCCTAATTCGTTCTCCAAGCTTGAACCACCTGAAGGGAAGGATATCACCGAAGGGCTGGAAGTTAAAGTGTGTTTGGGTAAAGTTTGGAAAGAGTCTTTGGTGGAATTATCCGGTGGTCAGAGATCTCTTATCGCGTTATCGTTGATTCTTGCATTGTTACAGTTCAAGCCAGCGCCTATGTATATCTTGGACGAAGTGGATGCTGCATTGGATCTTTCACATACTCAGAACATTGGACATTTGATCAAGACGAGGTTCAAAGGGTCGCAATTTATTATTGTGTCGTTGAAAGAGGGCATGTTCACTAATGCTAACAGAATCTTCCGTACGAGATTCCAAGATGGAACGTCTGTCGTGAGTATGATGTGATTAATATATGTGCTTCACTTATCTAAAGATCAGTGTTAACAAAGACCCACAAATTGCTCCTAATGAGGCTGTTAGAGTCACTGTAGAGATCATATCACCCTTAGAGAGAACGGCTGAGTCGTAGTTGTGAAGCAGCAGATAGTATGCCGCTCTGAATGGTTGTACAATGGCTGTTACAGCGTCTTTGATGCACGAACTCCAGTTGTTAGAGCGTGCTAATGGTAACTGTTGGACCTGTGGGGCACTGATAATGAGAATATCAGGATCTTCAATGACTTCTTGCTCCACACTCTCTTCCAGTGCAGGAAATGTATCCCCATGCTTCAACTGTTCCATCTTTGCACTCATCAAGTCCAATTTCTCATTCTGCTGATAGGTGTTTTCATCCAACGCTCTCTGGACTTTCTCTTCAAAACTCCCCACGAGTCTACGTCTCTTCCATGGTTCTAAAGCTAGCTGGAAGAGTAAGAATAGGAAAATGTTAATCCCCATAAGTCCAAAAGTTCCCCAAGTCGACGTTCTGCGGATCTTGTCGGACCAAATTTGCTCTTCATGGTATCTCGTCAAGATGGCATTGGACAACTTATCATAGAGCTCTTCTTGTCGCTGCTCCGCCTGTTCCATCTCTAGCTTGGCGTTCTCCTCATTCAGCAGATTCGTATGGTCTTCTTTATACAACTTTGTGAATCTCTCAAGATCCATTGGCGACCATGAAGCCTTTCTTTGAAGTAATTCGTTCACCTCCTTCTGCGTATGCAATCTCAGGGCAATTGCCTCGTTATACTGTTCCTTAGCCAATCTGACGTCAATTTTGGACTTTGCTAACTCTGATTCCAATGCTTCAATCGACTGTCTCAACTTTTGGATCGCAGAGTATCCCGTCACGTCATTAAGCGCCCTCGTTGCAGTGAAAATGGTCTCTTGTAAAGAGTCGATATAAAGCTCCAATTTCTTAGCCCATTGCCTACGCCGCTGTTCTCTCTGTGATGGCAGTCCTTCAATGGTGGCCTTTTTATCTGAATAGTCCTCGTTGAAGTTGAGATTGGCACTTTCCCTTTCCTGCTGTTCGTACTTCTCATTAGCGGTCCTTATGGCATCTTTGGCCTTCCCCCAATGGTAGCTTACAGAGCTCGTGAGCCAAAAGAATTGGCTCTTTGTAGTATTGTAGAGTCTATTGGCGGTATGGATATGTGGTCTGAGTTTCTCTATCAGTTCATCTGTGGAGCTTCCATGTCCCTCCGGTGTGTTATGTGACTTCTTATTGGGCTGCTGTTGGTATCGTACTCGGGATGTATGAATGTCTTTCTGAAGAAGAATTGGGAGTTTGGAAACAGAATTCAAGTGCCGTATTGTATGTATTCTGGTCCTTATTCCGAGCATTTTTTTGATTTTCTAGAATTGATCCCCTTTTTTTTATGACTCTATAAGTATAAGATCCTTCGCTTTTGGCTTTAAGTCAATTTTCAATTTCCACCCACCCCGCTGCAGCTTTTTGGTTTTGTTTACATTTGATAATTACAATAATACCAACGAAGAAAAAAAACACAAGGCGTAGATTACAAAAGCAGAACTAATAAAAAAAATAAAAAAAAAAATGGCAGGATTCTCTTTGAAAAAGAGCAATGCAAAGCCACTGGGTGGCTTCTCCCTTAAGCCATTGGCTAAAAAAAGGCCTCTGCTTAAGACAAACACGTTCGGTAAGCAAGCAGATGATGATGACGAGGATAAAATCATTCACATTGACACATTTGACTCGAAAAGTGGCGCTTATGATCAAAAAACCGGGCCAGAAGTTGTACAGGAACCGCTAGTGATTCCTTCTTTATGGAACAAAGACTGGCGACAGAATAAACAACTGTTTAATCCAACACTTAAGAAGCAAGTGGAAGAAGAACAAGAGAGCAAATTGCAGTATGGAATCAACGAGAGAACTAAGCAGAATAACGAGGGCGGCAAGGAGTCAAACAACAGTACTTTGCTCAAGAGAGAAGCCGATTTGTACAGAGAGGACGTGAGGAGCCGACCAGACACCACAACATTGGAAGAATATGACTCTGTGCCCGTTGAGGATTTTGGAGCGGCAATGCTACGTGGGATGGGATGGACCGATGAAGATAATAAAGAGAAGACGAAAACGCTGGTGATACCACAAAGGAGACCAAAGCAGTTGGGTCTCGGAGCGAAAGCCCTTCAGTCAGATAAGGACAAAGACAACGATGATCCTGTGGATAGCAAGGGATACCTACCACCTATTAAGCTCGCTGATAATAATAAGAAAAGAGAAAAGAGTCCCAGCAGGTCCACAGAGATAAGCTACAGGTCCAGAGACTGAAATCAGCGGGAATTCAATTGCAATGTTTGGTAGTCCATCTCGATGTTGATGATCAAATCGTTATCTGTTTCTATGACAACACCTTGGGAACCCACCAATTTGTTGCTGCTGCTGACGTCGCCCTTGAGAGAGCTCGGCCATTGTGAAACGTCCCATTTTAATCCTCTCGTTGTCAGCACGACGTCTCCTCCAAGTGGTAGTAGGCCACAGTTTGCTCCGTGGAAAGAATGGTATTGTAAATAGTTTGTTCCCTTTGGTAAGAGAAAGATGAGGTCTGTTAGAGTCAAGTAGTGAAGCCTTACAGCTGGATTCAGCTTTAAAAGCTTTAATAGGACGCTGATTGAGTGCACTGTATGGTCAAACCGTCCGTCAATGGCACCAAACATCATTACATCAATGGGTGTTTGTCTGATGATCTCTTTGTGTAATTTGATGATCCCATCATAAGTATCTATAGTAGAGACATCCATTTCCAGGCCTCTGTCCAGTATATCAAAGTACACTTCAACAACATCCAAACATTTGTCCATATCAGTGGCCCATTGTGTTGTTTGAGGTAATACTTTAACGTGACGTTGTTCGTACCATCTCTTTACGTCATCTCTGATTGAATCAAAGTCCCCTACTATAAAGTCAGGTAAAAACTGTTCTCTTTCCTTATCTGTATGAAAATAGTCAAACAAGCGGTTTGCACCACCATCACCACATACTTTTAAATGATACTGAGTCCATAATTTTTCAAAAATCGGTACGTTAATAGGTTGATTCAAAATGATAAAAGCACTGCGTTGTTGCGGTATAAATAAATTGTCCAAGTTATGTAAATGACACACCAATGGTTGCTCGACAGAGATTATCTCCAGGTTCTCCACCACTTTAGGCATTTTGAATTCCCCTTTTTATAACTCCCATTAAATGATATGATGCGATCTAATGAAGTACTATACATATATATTATATGCACTTATGCGCTTGTTTGTATGTACGCCAAAAAAAAAAAAATGTCCGGGTTTAACCATATAATAAATGTTAAGTAAGCAACTCTTCTTACTTTCTCCTCATAACTCATACAATAAAGAAGGAAAAATCACGGCCGGTTAAATCATCATGAACGGAAACAACCCGGAGAAATACCGTTATAGGGTCGAAATCCAGCAGATGATGTTTGTCTCTGGAGAGACGATCGACCCTCCTGTTGAAACAACGTCATTGATTGAGGATATCGTCAGAGGACAAGTGGTGGAGATCTTAGTACAATCGACAAAGACCGCCAATGCTCGTGGCTCCAAGTCGATAGCACCCGACGATGTGATCTTTTTGATCCGCAACGATGCTGCAAAGGTCAACAGACTAAGGACGTATCTCTCGTGGAAAGATCTCCGGAAGAACGCTAAGGATCAAGAAGCGGGTGGTGCCGAAGGTGTAGACCTCATAGACGATACAATGGCCTCGGGCGCCTCTGGTGGTGGTAAGAGCGCTAATGATATGATGAAGATGAAGAAGTCGAAGATCAGACTGCCCTGGGAATTGCAATTCATGTTTTCAGAGCAGCCATTGGAAGGAGACGATGATGACGTTGGGGAAGCAGAGAAGGAAGCCACAATGGCTTCTCTAAAGAGACTGAAAATGGCTGATGAGAGAACGAAAAACATGACAAAGGACGAGTACGTCCATTGGTCGGAGTGTCGTCAAGCCTCATTCACGTTTCGTAAGGCGCGTCGGTTCAGAGATTGGGCTGGCTTTGCATCCCTAACAGATGGTAAGCCAAGTGATGACGTTGTGGATATCCTTGGTTTCCTAACGTTTGAGATCGTCTGCTCTCTAACAGAAGAGGCACTAATAGTAAAACAAGAAGAGCAGATGTTGCAAAAGAACAGCGCGAGAAAGCAACCAGCAGATGGATTCAAAAAGAGAAAGAGATTGTTTGATGGCCCAGATGAATCTACTGTCCCACTCTCACCAGCACATATATTGGACGCATGGAGAAGACTACAGAGTATAACTCCTGCGCACAAGGCTCTACGGAACCTCCGCGGTGGCAGAGTCCACTCCAATGCAAATATCATATAGTTCATAAGAATCTCTATCTAACGACATAATGCTCACCAATTCATGAAGTCACCATGCAGTAGCGTATCAGGCGGCATTGCAAACCGTCTTCTAGTGCCCAGTGGGACATTATCATGGACATGTCTCTGTCTTCTTTTTCTCACCACTATAGAGTCGTCTTCATCAGTATCTTCTCTCAGTGATCTCCGTTGCTCATTAAAGTCCATGGCAAGCCTATCGTGGCGTGCCAGTTCCCTCAGGATAGGTGACACATCACAGATATAAGGCCCCGTACAGGCCAATTCAAACACAGTATTGCAATTTTCACCGTCATAATAATCACTTGTGAATTGGTGGACATTAGAAATGGCTCTTCTGGTGATCCTAGCACCATGGGTCTTGGATGAGAAATACTGCTTTTCTGTTCTTCGAATGCTCGATATATCATCCATTGGTGCTTTATATTCCGTGAAGAGCGGCAATAGACTTCTCAATTCACTGGAAATATCGAGCTCGAATGACAGTGTTGAAGTGTCATCTTCACTCAAAATAGGGAATGCAGATATGACTTCCCGTTCCATACTCTCGTGTGGAATACAGGAGACACTTTTCTGTTCAATGACATCAGCAATGGCGAGTAATTCAGAGTATTGTGCATACTTCTCCAAGTCTTTGAAATCCTCCATCTTCCGTGGTGTAACGTCTTCCTTATTCATAGAGACATGTGTCAAATCACCGAGCTTATGCATGGTACAGATGACCTCCA
This sequence comes from Petasospora taoyuanica, assembly GCA_030567055.1. Classification (NCBI taxonomy): domain Eukaryota; kingdom Fungi; phylum Ascomycota; class Saccharomycetes; order Phaffomycetales; family Wickerhamomycetaceae; genus Petasospora; species Petasospora taoyuanica. Next base: position 27,446 of record JAKUBZ010000043.1, read on the forward strand.
CATCCAATAGACATCCTCTTAGGTTGCCGTCGTTCTTATCAATCACTGAGCCCAATACACTCTGTTCCATATCGAATCCATTAGCCAATGCAACGAGATATAGATATTGGCTCAACTCTTCAACATTCTGCTTCTCTAAAGGATACATCGTGCCTTCCTTTTCAGCACACTCAAGGATTGCCTCTGGTATAACACTTGGATCAGAACAGGTCAAAATGATAGGTCTTCTGGAAATGGTTAAGATGTTCTCTACAACACTCCAGAAGCTCCTCTCGTTCTCGAACAAGATATCAACATCTTCAAATAGGATAACACCCTTTTGAAACTCACTCGTATCCGAGGTCTCACGTGTCTGGTGAACCAACTGTGTTGTACTCAACTCTTTAACATTTGTCAAGATATCCTTACGGCTTCTTGCTTGACTCGCATTGATCTCATAAACGTATCCACCTGTCTCTTCAACCAATGTGTATACCCACCGCGATTTACCAGTACCAATGGGACCACAGAGAATTGCTAATGGAGTGTATTCGTCATCGTCTGTTTCTCCTTCATCTCCATCGACAATGAAATCTTCCAGGTCTTGGTATGCGCTCTTCTTGGTCTTTTTAAAATCGTGTCTCTTGGTTCTCTTCTTGAGAATCGTATACGAGTTCTGTAACCACATGCGTAGCTGGGTGACACTCTTTGGGTTTATCAAGAGGTCACTGGAGGATCTCGGTGTGATATCCTTCCATCGCTGGTCTTCATTTTGAGTCAATAAAGCAACAAATCTGTTGAACCGAGGGTCCTGCTCCAATAATGGCACTCTGTCATGGGCCAACGCCAGCACATCATCATCGATCCCAGTGTAGCGATAGACATCACCTATTGGTCTTCTCACTGCCATAACAGACTTCATATCAGTTCCCACTTGTTGCAGCACCGCTGGCTGGCGCACAGGCAATGTCAATGACCTGTGGTCATACTTTGGGAAAGCGTACACAACGTGAAGCTCATCTTTGGGGATAACAGGTGGTTCCAACTCTCTCAGCTTTGATATTGAGCTCTTCAACTGTGTTGGTCTGTCTGATAGAAGGTCCCTGAGTGAGCTTTTATGCGTATGCTCCGCCGCTTCATGGTCATCTGATAGGTCAATAGCGAATGGTTCTCGCTCTTTGCGTCCAAACGATTTCAGCAGATCCTTCGCTGAAACAGACCTTGACGCCGTTGTCTTCATCTTCTTCTCCTGCTCAATTTGCTCTTTGAGTATGCTGTGTGGTTTATAATGCAGGGTGACAAACAAGGATTTGTCAGTTTTCTTTGTCTTCTTCTTCTTCTTCGATCTCACTTTGTTCTCTAACACTTCTTCTTTTTCTTCAGATGAGACCAGCTCCACTACTTTGTTCTTAACGGGCAGCCGCCGCTGTACTAAGATGTCATGGGCTGTGATTCCTGACTTCGCTTTGGGTTTCTCCGGTGATGGTTCGTCATCCACGATGATTGTGTCCTCAAGCAAGGGAGATGAAATCACCACCAGCTCTTTAGGAAGTTCCGCCAGCTCCACTTGTGGTTCCTCCACCGTCTTCTTCGGGTTCTTCTGGAACCCTGTAAGTAAATCTCTTGCTGTAATCCCAGACTTTGTCTGCTGCACCTCCTGTGGAGCATCGTCACTGGGTATAATCCACGCAATGTCTTCCTGGTCAGACGGCGTCTCGCCGGGCGAAATCAGCAGCGTGGGCTTGCTCTTCACCCGCGTGTCCTTCTTCACCACCACCGGCCTAAGTCTCTTGAACAGATCTGAAATGGCCACTTTACCATTGGGGTTTGTGGGTACTGGAGCGCTCTCCATGAACTCCTGTGTAACTTCGTCTTCTTCAATGCCATCAAACTGCACCTCGCCATTGTTTCCCGCGCGCTCCAGCTCAATGTCCACTGAAACCGTCGACTGCGACGATCCAATGGTCAGGTCAGACGTCAAAGTCGCACCTGTATCGTACGATTCCGCCATCTTTGGCTGCTTTGTCCTTGCTGCTGTGTTCTTTCTTTAAGCATAAACAAACCCAATAACAAAGAAAGCGAGCGCGACGCGTTTTGCCCATGGTTACAAAACATTATATCTTCGTGGGATATTCCATTTTCGAGGATTCTGATCTCAACTTAACAGTGAATGCGTTGGGCGGCTAATTTGGTAAACAGGATCAATTGAAACCACTAGCAATGGGTAAAATTATACACGCTTATGGCTGGGAGGATGCTGGTGAGCAGCGGTTCGTCACCATCAACCCGCTGGCCGACGAAGTGTCGCTCTTCCAAACGATTGTGCGACCAGTGAGTATAAAACAGATCTCCAATCCCTTGGCGGCTAATGAATATTAACACCGTATGAAAAGGGCCCAGACCAAGAGCCAATCGCCAAACTGTTCACACGCAAGGGCTTCTCAGGGCTACAGTGCATTGATTATTCCCGCACGATGCCCGGTTTCGTGGCGGTAGGCCAGGAGGATGGATCGATCAAGGCCTTTGACATCTTATCCTCACAGTCCACAGTCTTGGAGATTAAGCACCCCAGACAGAGCTGTAACACTGTGTCGTTTAGCTCATCAGGTCTCGTGGCCGCTGGTTTTGACCGCGTGAAGAACGAGAACAGCGTGCTGATTTACAGCCTATCGCAGTACTCCTCAAAGAGTCCAAATCAAGAGGTATCACAGGCGACATCGTCGTTTGTGCCCAATGAGACAATCTACTCCACTGCATTCTACAATGAGACGAATTTAATTGTCGGCAGTACCAAAATCCTCAGAGATATCGACACCAGAGCGGCTCAGCCTGTGTTCCAAGTGCCCTCCAAGACTGTGCACAGTATCATGCCAGATCCATACAACCAGTTCTTCTTCTCCGGATTCGCAGATGACGGTACTCTTTCTGTGTATGATCGTCGTAAGCTCTCGAACTCGTACCAGGAGCCATTACTCTCGTTCAGCAAGCTTCTTGGTGACACGACGAGAAAAAACAACACTTCGTGTTTCAGATACCACCCTTCAAGGAGGTGTGAGTTTGCTACATCTCACGGTGGTGAGCTCATAAGAAGATGGCAGACAGGCATTGTGCCGTCTTCCAAATCAGACTCGCTCTTCGTTGCAAGTGTCCAGGATGTGAAGACCCAATATGACCGTGTTATCTCATTCGACTATGCCAACGAGGGGGGCACGGACGCTATCAGTTTGGTGTGTATGAGAATGACCGGGTCTGTGTTCAAAATGCCAGTGACGGAGAGTCAGAAGGCCATCAGCTTTAACTCCTTTAATGACTTTGCCCTTGCCGGGTCTTGTGGATCCTTCATAGAGAGTGTGGACGAGGCTGTCCTGGATAAAGTCCAGAATCTGGAGTTGACGAGTAATTGGAGTACACAGGACTTCAACGATCTCAATGATATGAGACAGGACAGTAACTTTGCTGGGAAGACCGTTGGTCTTGCTGATGACGAGGATGAAGAAGAAGGAGATGAAGGTGAAGAAGACGAAGGCGAAGGTGGGTTCTATCTCCCAACCCAGGTCTTGGAGAACGACATCAGTGTGAGAATGAGAAGAAAGGCATACATGGGCTATGGGATGAACGGTATTAAAAACGTCGAGATTATCGACAGTTTACGTTCCATTGATAATAATCTTTACCTTAGAAGCACGTGGAGATGGATCGATATTGCGCATAACGCTGCGCAATCTAAACTGATGTCGGCTGAAAATCTTGATCTCTCATACGAAGGTGTCCTTGGTATTTGGAAAGGTGTTGAGGGCCTACAGAGAAGCACTCTCACCGCAGACGTGTTCAAGCAGAAGATCACACAGATTCTCAAGACAAGAAACGCCAAGGCTATGAACATCGTCAAGAGTAACAAAGAACCACAAAGAAGGCTCTGTATGATCGTTGCTGGATTCTACTTCTCCTCCGATGAGTTAGAACAGATTTATGAAAGATTGGTAAATGCTGGCTCTTACACTAAGGCTGCTGGGTGGGCCGTATTTGTTGGTGATGTGGCCCGTGCGGTGCAAATCTTGGCCTCGTCCAAAAGCAGTACACTCAGACTCATGGCCACTGCTATTTCTGGTTACTTGGTACAGAAGAACTCCTCAGATGATAATCTTTGGAGAGACCAATGTCGTTCTATGGCCTCTGAACTTGATGACCCTTACTTGAGATCGATATTTGCCTATATCGCAGATAACGACTGGTGGGGAGTGTTAGATGAGAGTACACTTCCACTCAGAGAAAGAATCGGCGTCGCACTTCGTTGTCTATCCGACAAAGATCTTTCTATCTTCCTGAATAATGTGGCTGATAAGTATACGACAAAGGGTGAACTAGAGGGGTTGATCCTCACTGGTATCACGCCTCGTTGTATCGACTTGATGCAGTCCTATGTTGATAGAACGAGTGATGTTCAAACTGCAGCCTTGATTTCAAGTTACGCTGTTCCACGATACTTCACAGACGAAAGATCTGTCCACTGGATCGACTGTTATCGTCAGTTACTCAATAGCTGGGGCATGTTCAGCACAAGGGCCAAGTTTGACGTTGCAAGGGCGAAGCTTCAGAAGACTGACGACCAAGGGAAGTCTTTACTATCTGTTCAAGCATCACAAGTCCAACTCCAATGTGTCCGTTGTAACAAAAATATGAATAATGCTCCAAAATTCAAGAGATCTGCAGGTAAGATGGATATCAAGAGCTACTCTGTGTGTCCCCACTGTGGTGCTGCATTACCTAAATGCGCCATCTGTCTCTTACCATTGGGTAGACCATTGCCTCGTGAAATCTATCAGAACCAAAGTGTGGATGACAAGAGGTCGGACGACTTCAAAGAATGGCCAAGTTTCTGTCTTACGTGTAACCATGGTATGCATGCTGGACACGCTGAGGATTGGTTCTCCAAGAGTAGTGTATGTCCCGTTCCAGGTTGCTCGTGCCGTTGTAACAATAAGTGATGAATATTATGAAAATATCTACGATACGATCCAAAGAATCATAAAGCGTGCAGTCATGATTGTATACAATCCCAATGAGATCTCAATCCACTTCAAACTCTGGAAGTTCTTCACTCCCATCCCTATCCATCTCAGAAGACGGTGGGTTGGAACCTCTTGTTGAAGTCGTTGCAGAAGCCGTGTTACTGGACTCTGTATGGGTATTACTCTGTGCGAAATTTCCATCATTAGCCGAATTTGCACTTTGCACAGTTGGTTCTCCGTTTCTATCCAACGTCACTGTAGTGAATGTGGCACCTTGACCCATTTGGCCACCACTGATAGCGTTATTTAAACTTTGCATAATGATGGGACCCACTGTGTTTCTCATAGATGCTGGCAAGGTATTAAGGAAAACGTCCTGCAAAGATCTAGCATTCTGAGATGTGTGTGGTCGCTGCTGATTTTGCTGTTGTCCGGTAATCTCCGGTGTAGCATTGTGGATCCGGGGGTCTGGAACTGAGGTGTCAGGGTCTGCCATGTCTTCATCCGACTCATCTGGATGGCTCCTCTGTTGGAATGATTGTGCTGGCTGTGTGGGTTGACCCTGGGTCTGGTTATGATCCTCAGTTGGCTGTACCTGTGTCCCTTGCACTGGGTGCGCCTGAGTTTGTGTTTGCGATTGTGCCTGGGCCTGTGTATACGCTTGTTGCTGGCGCTGTTGGGCTGGAGGCGCCTGTTGTCCACCGGCAGCAGCCTGGAACATTGTCTGGAGGAAATTTGGCAACCCTTGTTGTGGTGATCGTTGCTGCTGTGGCTGGCCTGGATCTCGAGGCTGACCCTGTTGCTCAGGTTGCACTGGCTGACCTTGTGGATTAACCATGTTACCCATGAAATTAAAAGCCTGTCTTAATACATCTGCTCCATCACCACCTTCGGCATACAAGAAGGTCTGATTTGCCGGATCACCGCCCAATGGCATAGGGACTGTGAATGCTCCTCCAGGTGGCTGCTGTCCCTGTTGCGATTGACCTGTGGCCTGCGCACTCAACGGCGTCTGTGTACGATCCTGTGACCTTAGCGGCGGATTATATGTGCTTCTGATAGAACGAATTCCCGCACTGAGTCTTGAAAGCTCTTCTCTTGATGTACCTTGGGATAATGCTCTCTGCTCTGCATACCCCAAAGATTGCACAAGTTTGGTGATGTACTGATCTAAGGATCCATTACGCTCTGCAATTTCAATAGCAGTAATGTACGATTTCACAGATTCCAAAGCATTACCTCTAGCCAAGTAGCTGTATCCCAAACGAGCCCAGGCAGTTTCAAAGTCGTTCTTCAACTCCACAGCCTGCTTCAAGTCCACGATTGCGTTATCGGTAGCGTTTAAGTATGTGTAAGCGGCAGCTCTGTTCGAGTAGAGAATATAATTGGAAGGATCCAAGATCAAAGCCTCGGTGTACTTGGCGATTGCTGAGCCGAACCGGCCGCTCTTGAACACCCCGTTACCCTCTTGTCTGAGTTCTTGTACTCTTGTGACAGTTCTCTTATGTTCCAGTGTTCTCATCTTGTAGAGCGAGCGGAAGAACCTTAAAAGAGAGTAGAATTCATCACCTGTCTCATCTTCAAAATGCGATTCCCTTTCATTCCCAGTGCGTGCGAACCCTGCATATCGGCGGAGAAGCCCCTCCACCACATTAAACGTCATCTGCGTTGTACCCTGGACCTCAGATCTCAAAGACTCAATGAACTGTGCCAATGCAATGCATAACGTTCCACTCGGATCGAGCTCCGCATTGAAATAATCACGCTGTAATCTTGGCTTAGCGCCCAACGAAGTCCCATCGTCACGGATATACCAGGCTTTGCACAACAACTCCACAAGTTCCTCAATGGTCTTCTTCGTGTAGTGCATCTTTCTTGCAGCACGCTCATTGCCCAACCGCTTCAAGTCTTCCACAATAGAAATAACTCCACCGACATTGTACTCGATCATTGTTGTGGACTGCTTCTTGGCTGCAAACTCGTTCAGTCTGGTGAGATACCCAGCGACAGCATAGACAAAGGCACATTGGTCCTCCTTCCTGTTGAACACTTTCTCCAAGGCGCTCATCTCGTTGTATTCCATAGAAATTATAGATATATCGCTAAAACAATTAGCCGCCAAGGTCCGGGTAAAGAGCTAAAAGCAAAGATCATGGAATTGCGAATCGGTTTTTTTTTATAGTGGAGAGAGATCATGCGCGATGATGGAATAGTCTAGAAGAAAAAAAAGGTTCCATACAAAAATCGCCACTTTTGGAGATTGGATTGATTAAATAGAAAAGAAAAAAAGTATAACATGTCACTGTGGGACGATCACACGGATATTGACGCCTTCCCAGATCCACCAACACCTCCATCCCTGACAAGATCCACATGTCTCTCACCGCGCGGCCTCAGGTCGTTCCTCGCAGCTTCAAGGCACTCCACAGATGATGTCCTACGCCAGCGAATAAACTCTCTACTCAATGATAAGGCACACAGAAGGGACTCAAAGCAGGAGATTTGCATACAGTTTGCCCAACAGGTGGTGTACCCACAATGGCAGAGCCGCTTGAAAGCCATTGATTTCTGTGACTCGGAGGCAAGAGTAATGACTGAACAACTAGAGGCAAACACCGAGCCAGAAGTACAACAAGTGATACAGAATTCTGACTTACGCATTGACCCCTACGCCCAGAGGGAGCTTGAAACGCTCAAGGAATCCAAGTACAGAGAGCTCAGCACTTTACAAAACTGGGTCCACAACGAGCAAGCCATTGAAAGCATCGTCCAGCAGAGAAGCCAGGACATACTCAGAGACTCTTGTGGGTACAACGACACCTTGAGTAAATTCACCCAATGGTGTGCCTCTATGAAGTAACATCAAATCCCCGTGTATATAAAAGCTCCATGTATATATATAGCAAACTCTAATCAAAGATCTAACAAGCTGGTAAGCAGCTTACTCCACATACTTCAGCGCCCGCTTTCTCCATCTATTGGCACTCCAAAACGACCCATGGCTCCACGTCAAGTCCTCAGCACCCTGCATGAACCCAGTATACTTGTTAAACTGCTCGCTCATCGACCCGTCGTCGGCCACATGCTCCCTCACCACGTCCAAGAACGAGTCGCCAAACTTGAAGAGATTTGTCATCGTCTGGTTGTACGCTGTTGATAAGTAAGGGATTTGCAAGACCCCTTGATGGAGCTGTGATGGAGGCTCAATGATATGTCTGTAATAAAACAACTGATTCGAAGAATCAACAACCAAATCGTCACCACTCAGATAGAGATCATGGATCAACTTGAACATCGTCTCAGCACCCGCAAGGGTACACAAGAACCACGGATTGCCCTCAGATGTATCCAACCCGTTGTAAACATCCTCAGGGTAACGACCCATGCCGATACCCAAGTTCAAAGTGGCTCTCGAATGATTAATTGGGTACAAAAACTTCATTGACTTGATCAACTCGCTTAAAGTGTTCAAGATTAAGCCGTCTGTCACATCAAATGGAACACGGTCATCATCATCGTTATGCGTAAGCAATGAGCTGATCAAAATCGCTGCATCCAAGCCGCTTCTCTTGCCCAAGAGCGATGGCGTTTCAACAATATGCGTCAAAGATGAATCGACAAAGCCACTTTCGTTCATCACAAACTTCAACAATCCGCTATATTCCAGCTCTAACATCACACCAAAATCGGCATCATCGTCATCAAACTGCTCAAAGTGTCGCAACCCAATCTTCAACGCTTTCAACTGTACTAAGGATGTAAAGAAATGACGTGAATAGGTCTCCTCCCAGAGATCGAAATTGAGATCATCCCAATATCGGCAGATAAACTCCAAATCTGGCTTTATAACCTCATGATAGATGTCAAATCCTACACTTTGGAACCCCGGGTACTTCCCCAGATTCTTCAAGTAGTTGTCAATGGCAATGACTCTTAATGGAGGCCCATCGTTTTGTGGTCTTCCCCAATTCTCTTCAAACGGTGAACCATCAACGTGGAATTTCGGTTCTCCTAAATTCAATAGACGAGAGTCATTGGGGCCACTTGGATTACTCGTGCGTTGCAACTTGTAACTGTTCTCCACATAGTTCTGCACAGTATCCACAATTGATGAGTTGGCAAACTGGTCATCCGTCAAGTAATTGATGACAGTATTCATCGTAATCGCACCGTCTCTAATCCACTGGTAAAAGTAGTTTGGGCTCAACTTAGAAGGACTGGCAATAACAGCGCCTAATGCCACATGATCCTGCTCTACTAACTGAGGGCTCCACTGAAGATCACCGATATTTCCCAATATCTTCTCAAACGAAGTCAACTCTTGCTCCGTAAGCCATTGGTCAAACACGTCACGCGAGATCTCTCTATAAGGGTGGATCTCCATCAAGTTGAACTGTGACTGCACATAGAAGTTCTCCACAACAACGGGTTCTTTGGCAAGTGCATTCAAGTCCTTTTCATCTTGCTCCTTACCCCACAGTGACAGTTGTACCAACTGATTCAACTGATGTGCCAACTCTTTCAAGTCCTGGATGTTCACCTGCTGGGTCTGAGTGGCAGCTGTAGTCGCCGGTGTCACAGGTACCGGTATCTCCAGCACTGTGCCCGTTGTCTTCACAAACGAGTTCCATATCAACGGCAAGAACAAGGAGTTCGCCACTAGGAAGGCGAAGAACAGAGTCGCTGTGAGAAACATTGCTTTTGTGTCTGTGCTGTTGTGTGATGATCCAGTGGAGGTATATATGGCTTAATAATGGGGTGTAACAAACGTGCCTCGAGTTATAGACTCTTAATGCCCTCCCCACAAATGCTAGACTTGCCACCAATCGTACCCACCTAAACCACAAAATTCTGGGGTCAAACTACAAACCATTTAGACAGGTCTAAAATGGCACAAAACCGCGATGCCGCCCTTCGACAGGGCTTGAAACTGGAGGAATCGGGATGTGTCACTTATCTAAAGCGCGATAAGAGTGCTCCGTATCGGGTATGTTCCGGTACTTAGTATAATTTTTTTATCAAGTTCCGACCTATATATGCAAATACCGTACCCCATATATAATATGGAGAGTAAGAAAGTACTTCAGCGCGCAGCAAATACGCGGAATGAATCAACACTGACGCGTTTGAGGTGTGTAGCAATGCAACTCTAGAAATTTAATTAATGTCAAGTCTAAAGGCACAGGGGCTCACTCGATCAAGGGGCTGTTCTATAACACAATTCCATGACTTTATATAGCTATGATGATCTGATGATCTGGTATATAACCTTCTAACCCAGGATCACCTACCCAACGAATAGATAATTACCAATTACCTGGTATGCCAGCTAATGCCGGACGTCAACGCCAGGTGCTGTTAATGGCCGCACGGGGGATCCATCAATTATACGAATGGTAAATGTGTATACACGCGTCTATACATTTGGCATCACAGTCTTCCCCGGTTCCGCAAATGAAGCTGGCCAGGGCTTTGGGATAGCAAATTGTAGTGCTTTATTGTGGCTTTTTTACCCACCTGGCTGATGCCTGATGCCCCCCTCCCCCCCTTTCATGCCATCTGGCATCGCATTGCCTGCCCCCATGGCGTCAGTATATATGCGAAGATTATTTGTGGGCCCAGATCAAGCAAGGCATGTGGTGAAAGGAGTGAGACGCGTCAGCTTCATATCATCAATTGACTCAAGATTTTACACGCTGCACACTGCATAGAGTCGGAAAGGAGCATCAATAAATAAACAAACAAACAAATTCATATAAGCAGCTGTGCGTTACTTCCCAATTGTGGTCTGAGACACTTGATACGGTATATACAATGTACAATACAATGGATTAAAATACAAAATCTTTATCTCTATGAATCTACTAAAGAGACACAAATGAACCCGCCTCGCCAGACGCGAAATAAAATGAAATAAAAAAAAAAAACTTATCCAACTGGTCAACTCGACGCAAGAAGGACGCGACACGCGCACAGCCATACGCCATAATTGTCCGGTACGCGCCACACACCTGCCTAATCCGGGAATGGCTGGATCATCAAGACTCCAGTCATCAAGCGAGGCGTTTGTATTGGCTGGTTATATGAAATTGATAGCGACTTGGCGATCTGTTTGTATAAAAACAAAGGCTCGATCTGCCCCCTTTGATCTGCTGCTGACCACTTTCTATCTCACCATCATTACCCATCACCCATTACTTCAGCACATAGAGCCTAAAAACAGGAGGGCCCAGACTTGACGCACCGTACCTTCCAAACACACACTGACGCGTCGCACTGCAAACGATCGGAGCTGGGGAAAAACAAACTGCGGCCATATTGTCAAACAAGCCCAGCATACCTGTGCATACCCGCTACCAAGACGACAGACGACAATTCTTTTATAAACACACCGGGAGCCTCACTCAACTTTTTTCACCGGCCCCGTAATGAGATACTCCAACTCCAACACCAACACTTATCACAAAGACGATTCCATGTTCGACCCTGAAGCGCTGGTCGAGTTCTGCAAGAGGAGGGTCAACTCTGAGATGGTGCAGTACCTCGTTGAGACGACGAGTGCGCTCATCAAGGTGAAGTCTCAGAGTCAGCCACATAGCCAGCAGGCCTATCCATCGCCGCCAACGTCTCCGAACGGTCAGAAGCCACTAGTATCACTCTTCGACTTCATCGCAGCACTCATCAAACATTCGAACGTCCAGACCTCGACGCTGATGTCCACGCTCGTCTACCTCGCCCGTCTGAGATCCATACTGCCTTCAAACGTGTACGGCATCGAGACCACACGCCATAGAATTTTCCTTGGATGTCTCATTCTTGCCGCAAAAAACCTCAACGACTCGTCGCCAATCAACAAGCACTGGGCTCGCTACACAGATGGGCTACTGTCGATCCAGGAGGTCAACACCATCGAGCGTGAGCTTTTGGAATACCTCAACTGGGACCTCACCATCACACACGAGGACCTCGTCAACTCGATGGCGTACTTTCTGTGTCCGATCAAGGCACAGCTCAAGAAGAAGGCGCACGACCAGCTGCTTCAGCGCCAGAAGCTCTACGTCACAAGCACACATTCGTCCTCTACGACAAGGCTATCGGCCATGCTCACGCCACCAGTCACACCGTCGAGCTCTCTTTCCTCCATGCCATCTCTCATTTCTGCCTCCTCCTCGAGATCTACTCTATCGAGCGTCTCCACCTCTTCTTCAAGTGAGAGGCTTACTGCCCAGCCAGTGACGTTGTACCAGGATGTCGCCACGAGGCCACTTAAGCTCAAGAACATGAACACCGCGGGCTCGACGCCGAGAAAGGACGTTCAGAAGAGAGTTTCAACCTTCAATCTGTTGGCTGCCGGTAATAGAGTGCCTTATACCAGAGAGGAAGTATAAGCACGAGGAGGTGGATAGAGATAAAAGAACGGATGGATAAGGACTATTTAATAACGATTTAATGATACAAACTAATGTTATCACATGTAGTACTTTATTATGAGTATCGCCTCAATCCAGGAGTGGCCCCCAGTATACAAAACTTATCAGCTATAGAGATCATCGTCCTCCTCGGCAGCACCAAAGTTGCCGGTCCCAGCAGGAGCCTCCGGAATAGTCTGGTCACCCGAAGAAGAACCGAACTTGAAGTTGGTGTACTGTCCTCTCGATACCTGTATCTGTTGAGCATAGGCCTCGTAACGGCGCAACTCTGCGTCACTGACAGAACGCTTAGCGGTCTTCATGGCCTCCTCAAAGTGCGCCTTTGTGATGAATGGTACGGCATCTTCCTCCTCTTCTTCCTCCTCCTTCATCTCAACATCGCCACCCTCTTCCTTAACCTTTGCTCTGGCCTCCTTCTCCTTGTCGAGACGGATCTGGGCCTCAATGGAGTCCTTGATGGCAAACTTGGCAGATCTCTGTGCAATGTAGGACAGATCAGCACCAGAGAACCCATGTGTGGTCTTGGCAATCTGGCCCAAGTCCAAACCTGGCTCCAATGGAGTTTTTCTCAATTGTGCTTTCAGAATGGACAAACGAGCCTGTTCATCTGGCAATGGCACGTAGATCAACTGGTCAAGACGACCTGGTCTCAAAATAGCAGGGTCAATCTGGTCTGGTCTGTTGGTGGCACCAATGACAAACACGTTCTTCTTGGCGTTCATACCGTCCATCTCTGTCAACAACTGGTTGACAACACGATCAGATGCACCACCAGCGTCACCGTTCGACCCACCTCTAGCCTTGGCAATGGAATCCAACTCATCCAAGAACACCACGGTTGGAGCTGCGGCACGGGCCTTGTCAAAGATGTCACGAATATTGGACTCTGACTCACCATACCACATACTCAACAGCTCAGGACCCTTAACAGAAATGAAGTTAGCAGAGACCTCGGTGGCAACAGCCTTAGCGAGTAACGTCTTACCAGTACCTGGTGGACCAAAGAACAACACACCCTTGGATGGAGCCAAACCAAACTTCTGGTACTGATCTGGGTGCAGCACTGGGTACTCCACAGTCTCCTTCAACTCGGCCTTGATGCTGTCCAAACCACCAATGTCGTCCCAAGTGACGTTAACACTCTCAACAACGGTCTCACGCAAAGCAGATGGGTTAGAATTACCCAAGGCGAATCTGAAGTTATCCATGGTGACGCCGAGGGAGTCCAAGACCTCAGCGTCGATCTCATCCTCGTCAAGGTCAATGAGGTCCATCTTCTCACGGATCTGCTGCATTGCAGCTTCGGAACAGAGAGATGCGATATCAGCACCAACGTAACCATGGGTCTCGGAGGCAATGGCCTCCAAATCCACATCGTCGGCCAACTTCATGTTCTTTGTGTGGATTCTCAACACCTCGAGACGACCAGTGGCATCTGGGATACCGATGTCAACTTCACGGTCAAATCTACCGAATCTTCTCAGGGCTGGGTCAATGGAGTTTGGTCTGTTGGTAGCAGCGATGACGACAACGTTGGATCTGGCCTTCATACCGTCCATGAGCGTCAACAACTGCGATACGACTCTTCTCTCAACTTCACCGTTGGTCTTGTCTCTCTTTGGGGCAATAGAGTCGATCTCATCGATGAAGATGATAGCTGGAGCGTTTTTCTCAGCCTCCTCAAAGGCCTTTCTCAAGTTGGACTCGGACTCACCAGCCATCTTGGACATCACCTCAGGACCGTTGATCAAGAAGAAGAAGGCACCGGTCTCGTTGGCGACGGCTCTGGCCATCAAGGTCTTACCGGTACCTGGAGGACCGTACATTAAGATACCTCTTGGTGGCTTGATACCAATGGACTTGAACAACTGTGGGTGTCTCAATGGCAACTCCACGAGCTCTCTGATCTGGGCCATCTGCTTACGGCAACCACCGATGTCGTCGTAGCCGACCTCATTGATGTTGTTCTCCTCGTCCTCTCTGTTAATTGGCTCACCCTCGCAGTGAATGACGGTGTCCTGTGAGACAATGGCAAATTCACCAGGCTCACAGTCAACAACCTTGAACTCAACCTGTCTCATACCACCTCTGGCGATGAAGTGGTCACCCTTTCTAACTGGTCTGTAGGCCTCCACAAAGTATGGCTTGAGGTACACCTCAAAGAGCGAACCGGTTAACCCCTCGACAGTGTCGGCAATAGGCAACACGGAGATTCTCTCAGCGTACTTGATGTCCGGGCATGGGTGCACGGTGACGATGTCGCCCAATCTGACACGCAAGTTGTTACGCACGACTCTGTTGACTCTGACGGCGCCCTCGTCCATCTCGTCATCCACCATCACAATCAAAACAGTATCTTTGCGCTTCTTTCCCTTGACAAGCACTGTGTCACCACGGAAGAGCTGGAGCTTCTCCATGGTGTTGGAGGTCATCGAAATGATGGAGTTGTCATCATTGACAGCATCGTCGACGATCAATGCGTTGTCTTTCTTCTTTCTTCTGAGGATAGCAGTGGCGGTGGCGTCCTCTTTGCTCTGGTCGGCGCCCGAGGCGTCCAAAAGCGGCTTCTTCTCGTCAACCATTGCTGCTTTCGGTCTCTGTGAATGCAATTGGGGGTCTTAGCCTGAGCAATTACACCAAAAACAGGAATTAAATGATCTCTGCAGCTAGTTGTTGAATAAGGGGAGGGGGCAAATGGAGAAAGCTGGAAATCGCTGTTGATTTATACCATAACAACAGGGTGGCGAAAAATCCGGTTCGCGAGTTTATTATGGCATGCCTGGCAAAGACCAGATTGACATTTCAGAATCAAGATGAGATGGAAAGATTCTACTAGATAGCTTACGTGATGGGTCGTTATGGTATTACGAAGTCGTCATGCTATGTTGGGCAGTATATCCTGATTTGGGCCTCCGTCCCTTTGTCAATTTGAAGATCACCCTAGAGCCCAACAAGAGATCCCACCTGTCTAGCACCCACAGAGGTAGCCATTCTCAAGCCTTGTGCACCGAACGGGAAGTAGGAGACAGTATAGTATGCGATTGCCACCACCTCAACGATACTCGAGAGCAGAGTGAGGATGGTTGATTTCATGACGGCGGAGAAGTAGATTGTCAGAATCACAGAGGAGAAGAAGAACACTGTGAATGGCAGTCGCTGTGCGGATATG
Organism: Petasospora taoyuanica; assembly: GCA_030567055.1. Classification (NCBI taxonomy): domain Eukaryota; kingdom Fungi; phylum Ascomycota; class Saccharomycetes; order Phaffomycetales; family Wickerhamomycetaceae; genus Petasospora; species Petasospora taoyuanica. The sequence goes on from JAKUBZ010000043.1 coordinate 43,033, forward strand.
AGATGATTGATGTATGCCATTGGGCCCTGGAGGATACCAAAAGACAGTACAAACAGCAAAGAACCCAATGACCACAGGAGGCCAAACTTTCGAGGTTTAATGGCCAGCACTGGGAACAACATGAAACACATAAAGAAACATAGAATACTACCACCGAGACAGGCGAGGAACCCCATGAGTCTCTCAAACCTGGACAGCTTGAACCAGGAGGGCTCTTCCTGCGCAACGCTCTCTGCGTCCTGTTGTGTTAGCGGGAGCCTCTGGTAAACATCGTTAGCTGTGTTGTTGATAGACTCGGCCCAGCCACTGAACAGTGTCTTAGCACTTTCATTGATTGCGCCGGCGCCCGACGTGGCCGGTGCGCTGACGTTATGTGTGCTCGACCACTTGTTCCATTGGTCTCTAAGTGAAGAAGCCGATGTGTCCTCCATTGTTGTTCTCTTGTTTGGTAATATGAGACGGGTGTAGAGTTATAGAGAAAGGTTGAGAATGGCGCAAATCTTGGTATGGAAATCGGCAATCTCGCGAAATTATGACAAATTGGCGTAAAATTACCTCGGCCTGCAGACCAAGTGGCCAACTTTCCTATGATAAAGCAACATTATATATTATAGTGCGAATTTTGGCGAAAAACCGAAATATCCTCAAAGAAGGCTCCAGAGAAATATACAGCTCGCTGCTCAAAAGTTGTTTTGAACCCTCCCACATAAAATTAATAGGTGTTCTCACCGTTTGGGTCTCCACACAAACTCAGTTTTTAGGGCTATTACAACACTCAGGAGGGCATTCCCATCATTTTTGGCCCATCTTTACAAAGCACAGTACAGTGAGAGAGATTGGCTCTCAAACAAAGCAACTACATTTCCCTCCATTTGATTGTTTTTTGCACACACACACACATATATATATAAAGACCGAATAACCTAATGACGGACGAGTTCCTCAAGTTCAACGGCGATAAGTTCAACATCGACGACTTCCAGTTCGACATCACTTCGGCCATTCCGGAGCACGAACTGATGGAGTTTAACCCGATGGCATTCACAGGGCTCGATACAGTGCATGAGAGTGTCATCAAATTGGAAGGAAACGATGAGAATAGCAATGGCAATGCGCTCAATGCAGTCCCACCAACGGCTATCAAGTTGGAGAATGTGGACAGCCTACGCCAAAACAGCATATCGGCTAGTGGTCCATCATCTTCTTTCCATCAGAACTCCTTCCACGATCATGAAAACTTGGGAATCAACAATAACAATTCATATATCTCGCCGATCAACTCGCCATACACAAACACGTCCCACTTATCCACTTCACATTTGTCGAGCTCGTTCCAGCCACAGAGGAAGAATTCCATCTATGAAACACTGGAAAGCATTGCCAGTCCGCAACACCTCGGAGGAAACGGACAAGACATATCTGCTCAGTACTTCTCACCACCTGCCAACAGAAACATCCCGCTATCGAGTTCACGTAAATCAAGTCACTTGGGTCCGTCCTCTGTCCAGACCTTCAGCACGTCGCTCGCTTCGCCAAGATCGTATGGCGATGCTATGAGTCCGTACTCGTCCTTCAACGATTTTAAGTCTCCGAGAAGCATGGCTGCTTCCCCAGCTGGTATGGGGTCGTCAGTGCCGAAGCAGCAGTTGTCCAAGGAGGAGAGGCTGAAGAGAAGACGAGAGTTCCATAACCAAGTCGAGAGAAGAAGAAGAGACTTGATTAAAGAGAAGATTAAAGAGCTGGGGTTGATTGTGCCGCCTTCGCTACTCTATGTCGACTCTGATGGTAAAGAGGTGAAGCCAAGCAAATCCGTCATCATCAACAAGACGGTGGAGTACGTTGCTCACTTGCACAAAGTCATGTCTGAACAGGAGCTCAGGAAGCAACAGTTGATGGAAAGGATTGCCGAGTTGGAACTTCTGCCAGATGTTAACGCTGACACCACGCCTATGAGCCAAGACCAAGACGTGAGAAGCAACGATGCACACGCTTTGGACCAGCAACAGGCCCACCAGTTAGGGCCAACGTCTGGCTCAAACACAGACTCATATACAAACTCGCCTATGGGTCAGATCAAGTTTGAAACTGATGGAGCGGATTTGGGCTTTGACGTGAACGAGCTTCTAAGGCAAAACTCTAACGAAGGGTGGAACTACAACGGTTGAATCTCAATATTTGTTGGTTTAACGAGTAGCAATGGCAGTATGGGGAGCACCCGTAGGATAATGAACGATATTTGCACGACCAAATTTGCCTGTCGTCGTAGAAGACAATGAGCTCTGGCGTTGGATCAACGTTTCGCGGGGGAGGCCCAAATTTTAGGCGTGCACTGGGCAGTGAAACGCAAGGGGGTCATCCTTTCTGGTAACGCTTTCAAAGAGAAAAATCTAAGGGTCTCTGTCTCGTTTCTTTGGGATTGACAGATAAAGAGCGCTTCAGAGAGATGGGCCGTCTAAGATCGAGAGAAACTGCCCGTCGTGTGCTCCGAGAGCAGCGAGAAAAAACGCTCCAGAACGCGTCATCAGCAGCAATAGTAACAGCAACTACAACACCGGTGATGATGCGTCTCCAGATCAACCAGGACCCATCTAAACCCAGAGAAGAGCACCACTACAATGATTTCTACCCGGATCTGGACGAGGAGACGCGTATTCCAGTGGTGGTGAGGGAGTATAACCAGGGAGATTGCGCTCATGATCCGGAACCCAAACATCATCACCAACACTCGAATGGCCACGGACAACAGGAGCCACAGCAGAATGGGCATATACACCAGAAGGCTGTACTGAACCAGCCGGTGTACAAGCAGATCCCGAAGGAGATTCTGCCCAATGACAACAGCAAGATTCCTAAGCACATCATGAAGCTGGGCTACAAGGCCCATTCGATCTCTAATGTTACCGATACGTATATTCGTGAGAACGACCACCTGGTGATCCGCGAGCAAAACAACGCGTTCTTTGAATCGATATCGAAGAACCAATTGAACTTCAAGTCGATGTACGACATGGATGAGCAGGACAATTACTGCCTCGCGTATTTGAACGACGGGCGTGACAAGCCGATAAGCCATGAGATCTTGGAGATCTCGATGACAGTACTGGAGAACGAATGGTACCATCTAGAGCGCAAGATTCCGCCAAAGATTAGAAAGATATACTCAGATGAGGACGAGATGAGTATGAAGGCATCGGCAGCAATGGCATTCACAGAGCTCTATGGTTCAGATGACGGTATCGGTGTATCACCGCATGAGGAACAAGCATGCGCAGTGTGTAACGAAAGTGATTGTGATAACTCTAACGCGATTATCTTCTGTGACGGCTGTGATATTGCGGTGCATCAGGACTGTTATGGTGTGATATTCATCCCGGAGGGACAATGGTTGTGTCGTCGGTGTATGGTGTCCAAGAAGCGGAAACTGAGGTGCCAGTTCTGTCCATCCACAACGGGTGCCTTCAAGCAAACAGAAGACGGACTATGGAGTCATGTCCTTTGTGGCCTGTGGATTCCAGAGTTATACTTCGCCAGTGCTGGTCACATGGAACCGATTGAGGGGATCGAAGCTATACCAAAGGGGAGATGGAAATTGCAATGCAACATCTGTAAGCAAAAGATGGGTGCTTGTATCCAATGTGCCAATAGAAGTTGTTTCACTGCGTTCCACGCAACTTGTGCAAGAAGAGCGGGTCTCTCAATGACAATGGGCAAAGGTGTCCAAGGTGCAGTGTTGGATAAGTCTACAATGTCTGCTTACTGTGAAAAGCACTCTCCACATGGCTACAACCAACAACACGACATTCAGTCTGGTATAATGAAGACGAGACTGTATTACACCACTGTTGGGTCCTCTGCCAGTGACGGCCACCACCATCAGAACTTTAAGGTTGATAAGAAGAAGTCTGTGTCAAATAAGAAGAAGTGGAAGACCGCAAGTGGTACGCCAATCCCACCAAACTATTTTGTGGATGTCTTGGCTCAAGTTTTGACCAAATTCAAGGTTGCTGAGCCGGAAGAGCTCGCACTTAACCTGGCCAAGTATTGGACGATGAAGCGTGAAATGAAGCGAGGTGCTCCGCTGATTAGAAGAACAGACGCTACAGTGTACAGTGCTGGTAACCCTGATGAGATTCCAGAGAGATTGAAGTTCTCAAAAGTGTTGTTGAAGGACATCGAGAAATTGGATCAGATTTCAAAGCTGATTGTGAAGAAGTCGGAACTGGAACTACAGAGACAAGAAACAGAGGGCCAAATCTTGAAGCTGGCATATTTCCCTCACAATGCACTTATCTCCAATGTCATGGACAAGATGCTTAAGATTGACTCTTCAAGATTCCTATTGGATGTCAAGACCAAGAGTGCTAATCTGTCGCAGATCGAGGAGAAGGCCAATGGCATGAAATACACATCTGTGGGTGAGTTTGTCGAGGACCTGGAAGTATTCTTTGAGGAGACTGAGAGTACAAACCAGCCTGTATTGCTCAAGGCTGCCCGTCGCATCATGCGTGAAGTCTATGATACGATCGAGGGCATCAGGTCGGTCAATAAGGAGGAGTTTGACCTTGACTTTGACGTCGATGGGATCCATGTTGAGTCTACCGAGTACCGCGGTGCCAAGCTGATGAAGCTGATGGAACTGAGTGACATTGAAGATGGCGCAGAGACCACATTCTAATTGGAGTTTTTTTTTTTGGCCCAAATTAGAGGATAGTCCGCATGCTTATGCCTTTTGACACATTTTTCTTCTGAGTTCGCGAAGGAAAACAAAATTTTTGTTTGACGGAGACCCCAAGAGCTCATCTCCATTTTGAAACTGGGAATCAACAGCGAGCTCACAAAAGGGAAGAAGAAATAGAATGTCTGTGGCCTCTTTGCTTGCCTCTCACTCAAGTGGTGATAATTGGGCTCTCCATTTTACCCCATTGAAGGACCACGGGCTGGTCGCTTCGTTCTCCGATGGCTTTATCAAGGTTTACCCATTGGGCACACAACCGGGCCGTAACTTTGCCCCAGTTCGTGAGATCAAGGCACATAACTCGTCAATCAATGCCATGAGATCTGTGGATGGTGCCAATATCCTGGCCACGGCCGCTGCAGATGGTATCAAGGTGTTTGATTTAAGAAACCAGCACAACAATCCAATCATGACTTTCCACAATAGTCGGAATATCCCATTCCTGTCACTGGACGTAAAGGGAGACTTGATTGCCGGTGGTACTGAACTCAAGGGTGCTGATTCCGAGCTAATCATTTGGAATCTGAAAACAGGTGCTATTGTGCGATCCTTTATCGACTCTCATCACGATGACATCACGGAGATCAAGTTCCATCCAACGGACGATTCATTCCTTTTGAGTGGCTCTACAGATGGGTACGTTAACATCTATGATCTCACAATTGCCGATGAGGATGACGCACTGCACCAGGTGATCAACTTTGCCTCCATTCACTCTGCTGGTTGGCTGGGCTCTAAGAGAATTTATACACTATCACACATGGAGACATTTGCCATTCATGAACTCAATGACAGATCTGAGGAACCAAGAGAGCCTAAGCCATTGGAGTTTGGTGATGTTAGAGAGGCATGGGACTGTGAATACTTGATTGATTTGTACCCAGGATTCGTTGCGACTGGTGCTAACTCCAGAGCTTATGCCGCATTGTACCCATTCAGAGACGAGAATATTGATCTCCAGAACTACGTGAAGTTGAACAGTGCGCATGGAGAGGAGGTTATCAGAGGTGTTTACTGTCCGCCAAATACTGATCTGATCTATACCGGTGGTGAAGATGGGTGTGTGAAAGTGTGGAAGACCGATGTCCCCTTGAATGCTCCACAGGACTTCTTCTCTTCTTCCAGCGGTCTCCCTGAAACAGAGGATATTGAGATGGAAGTCGAAGAGAATGGGTCGAGTGAGGAGGAGAAGAAGAAGAAGAAGAAAGACAAGAAGGACAAGAAGGACAAGAAGGACAAGAAAGACAAGAAGGACAAGAAAGAAAAGAAAGAAAAGAAGGACAAGAAGAAGAACAAAGAGCACAGATTTAAGCCTTATTGATCTGTTTCTCTTCATATTACATATTGCATCATCACATCATTGAATACGTCTATTGTAGAGGTTGAATCTTTATCATGTATGCAACCACTATATAATGTTCGTGTGCAAAACACCCGAACATCGCCGTATCAAAAATCCACTGCGCCGCCTTCACGCCCATGACATTTCCTTTTCCCGATCCTGTCCTTAGCTGCCGTGTCTTCTTGGTCTAAAATTATAGTGTACTAAAGACGACCCAACGGGCGGCTGATTTCAAAGCTTTGATAGTGTTGATTGGGGTGGTGTGTTTCTTTTACTACGCAGCTAACTTACCCTTTTTTGTACTTTTTATTTTCCACACCAATTGAAAGGGTCCTCGACGTCTAATCAAATCATCAACACTCAACAACGACGAGTTCAGAAAGCCTTAGAAACGAGCCAGACACGCACATACAATGGACAGACAGCCGCCTCCCAATGCCTACAAGCCCGGGACGGTGCTCACTGTGGGCTCTCACAAGGCAATTGTCATCAAGTATATCTCTGAAGGTGGATTTGCCCATGTTTACAAAGTGGAGATATCGCCTCCATGGGCGGGAATCACAGTCGTGTGTCTTAAGCGTGTCGCCGTGCCTGACAAGCAGTCGTTGAACACGCTGCGTGCAGAGGTCGACTCAATGAAGCGTCTTGCGGGCCACAGACACGTTGTTTCCTATATTGATTCGCATGCCTCGAGAATGAACAACAGGCCCGGTTACGAGGTGTTTGTGTTGATGGAGTACTGTGCAAACAAGGGGCTCATCGACTTCATGAACACGAGGCTGCAGAACAGGCTGACGGAGCAAGAAGTGCTGAGAATCATGGGCGAGGTCACCGAGGGTGTGGCCAACATGCATGCGTTGTCCCCGCCACTCATACACAGAGACATTAAGATCGAGAATGTCCTCATATCGGACAATGGCGACTACAAGCTCTGTGACTTTGGCTCTGCCTCTCCGGTGCTACGTCCGCCGAGAAACTCTGATGAGTTCGCCATCTTGCAGAATGACGTGTTGAAAAACACCACTCCACAGTACCGCTCGCCTGAGATGGTGGACTTGTACAGAGGCCTGCCCATTGATGAGAAGTCTGATATATGGGCGCTTGGTATCTTTCTCTACAAGCTCTGTTACTACACAACGCCGTTCGAGGCAAAGGGAGAACTTGCCATTCTGCACGCCAAGTTTGACTGCCCGGACAGACCGGCTTACTCAGACAGACTCAAAAACCTCATCGCCGTGTTGTTAAGAGAGGATCCACGCCGTCGTCCTAATGCTTACCAAACTCTCGAAGAAGTTTGTCGTATGCGCGGTGTCCCAGTGGGTATCCAGGACTACACAAAGGCCAAGAAAACCGTGTCTGCACCACAACCACTACAGAAGGAAGAGTTGCCCCAGCCTTCTATGCCATCCCGTCCTCAGGCCTCAATGGTCCCACCAAATGGTTTGTCGAGTGCCCATCCCCCAGTTCCACAGTACAAGGCTTCTTATGCTCTACCAAAGGCTTCACCGCCGATTACATTGCCATCGCATCACTCCACTTCCGATTTGGTATCAAACTACAAGCTGAAGCCAGTGAGTGCTATCAGCTCCAATTTCGTTCCTGAGCCAAGGGATCCATTTAATGAGGCCCTGAACAAGGCAAAGACAAACCCACCAGCTAAGCCACCTAGACCTTCTACAAATACGCTGACATCTTTGAACAAATCGATGGGTAATCTCACATTAGGAAACAAGCCACCTGTCCCTCAGAAATCAAGATATGTGGATAGTATTGTCCAGACAGACGATGCTGGCAGTGCTGTGTCATCCAAGCCAAATTCGAGATCCACTTCGAGATCCAGAATGAGACCACAGAGTATGTACATCCAGTCGTCACAAGTGAAATCGAGCTCTGATGGTGTAGGTAACAGTGGCTCGGGTTCTTGTTCCGGGTCAGATGTTAACGAACTGAAGAAGATCATCACTGGGCTCTCGGCAAGGTCCTCTATGGTGGAACTGTCTCCAGGTGAGAGCCATATCAACAGCAACGTGGACTTTTTAAAGAATCTGCAGCAGCAAGATTCCGGGAAGTCTTGGTTGCAACAACACACCGGTGGTAGTGTCAACTCACTACGTCGTATCAGCACTGGAAGTAAGAAACTTATCAGTCAATTCACTGGTAAGTTCAGTCGTTCGCATAGCAGAAGCAGTTCGAGAGCTTCATCTATTCATGAAAGCAATGGAATTTATGGTTTGCAATCGAACTCTGTGATGAAGATGAGAGTATCATCTGACAGTATTGACGAGGAGACAACACTACAGGCCATTGAAGAACCAAAGAAATTGAAACGTTCCTCGTCGATACAGAGAAGAGTCCAGGCATTGTTAAGCAGACAAGGCGATCCGCCTATTGTGAAGACCGCTCAAGGTTATGGTAACGATACTCCTCCAGTCGCCAAGACGCCGACCATTGAGATTGACTCTGAAGGTTTCAAGAAGCCATCAATGATCAAGAGGAAGCCACCTGTTGTTCCAAAGAAGAAGCCTGTGACTCCACCACTAACAGCACAGTCTACACCAAGTACAGTGACAAAGACACCCATGATGAGTACAAACACAAGTGAAAAGGGTGATTCTCCTTCTACCTTGAAAAAGGCTCCACCAAAGCCAAAGAAACCAACACATTTGAAATCATCTGCGAAATCACCATCTGCACCACGGTTTTTGGATACAGGTGCCGATCTGACAAGAACACTGAGTACCACGAGCAGTGTGAGCAACATCAGCATCCCAGACATTGATGAGATTGAGAAGAGCTTCAACAAGAGATTCCCAAGTGCTGTTTGAGCATATGTTACTATAGAAAAAATCTGCATAGTCCTTGTGACATACTACACCCATTGTACAGCATTAAATCCTCTTATATTACAACACAGATCACGAAGAGCTGCTGTCGTATTCTTCTATAGAATCCAGCATGAAGTCTGTAGCCTCTTCGAATCTTTCTTCCACAATGTTATCTAACCCATCGACATCTGCCTTAAGCACTCTTCCATATTTTCTTCTTGGTTTCTTGGTCTCGGAGCCATCAAGGCCCCAACAGCTATGATTCTTACTCGTAAACACAAGCGAGTTCTTGAAAAACCAGTCTGTCATGGCTTCATCCACTAATGGCACAATAGCCCTTAACTGCTTACGGTCAATGAAGGCAATGGAGGCCTTGACAATATGGCGAACTTCCCTGTGTCCCAGCAAGTGCACAATTCCGGAGTAAGCATCACCAAATCCAACAAATACCACCTTCGACGCCTTGAAGTACTGGATGTAGTTGTCCCACAGGTATAGCAACACTTCTTGTGATGAGTTATAACTGTCATCTAATAGCGCAGAGTCTGGGATATTCACATCAATGAAGGCATAATTCTGTTCTTTAGACCAATCAAGCAATTTCAGCGTAGAGTCAATAATCATGGATCCACTTGGGTTGATAAGCCCGGTTACAGGGTCCACTTTGGCCCATATCTCTGCTGGGTCATGTACTGCGACAATAATGGTATCTGATTCGTAAATGTTTGGGGATGCCAAGATCTGGTTCTCCGTCTCATTGGCGGATTTGTCATTGAGGACAGGCAAGTTGATGAATTTGTGTCTTGTTGAGAGGCCATTGGCCTGTTGTGCACGTACTGCCTCTTGTAAGTTAAAGTTCTTGTTACCGTCACCGGATGGGATGGAATGATCCACTGCAGAATGACCCGACTTCAAAGACTTGAAGTATTTGGATTGCACTTCGATGACTGTCTCAATAGTTTCTACAGCTTCAATCCTTGGCACTGTTTCCTTAAGTTTCTCAGGAGGCTCACCGATGAGGACCTTGGCCACTGCAAGTGCTGACACAGCAATAGAGTCCAAGTTATAACCACCTTCCAGAACAACCACCAAGTTACCATTAGCCAAACTCTTGAGCATGTGAGTCATCTGACCATATGCACCTGGCGAGAGATGACACTGACCAATCATATCACCATCTGCAGCATCGAATCCGGAAGAGATAATTACGAGATCTGGATCGAATTCGTTGCACACTGGCATGATCACCTCTCTAAAGGCATACATGTAATCACCGTCGCCCATGCCACCCACTGGCCATGGGATGTTCAAGTTTGTTCCCTCACCAGCGCCTTCACCAACTTGGTGAGCAGCACCTGCAATGGTACCTGGGTAATACTTACCAGCTTCGTATCTGTGTAAGGAGATGTATAACACACGAGGGTCATCCCAGAAAGCCTTTTGCGTGCCATTACCATGGTGCACATCCCAATCGAGGATGACAATCTTTCTCACAGACTCTGGGTAGTTCTTTAAGATGTTCTTTGCAGCCACAGCGACGTTGGAAAAAAGACAAAATCCGCCAGGAGCATCCGGTTCAGCATGATGCCCCGGGGGACGAACTACCGCTAGGGAGTTCTTTACCTTACCTTCAACAACAGCCTTACATGCTTCAATGGCACCACCACAACTGAGCTTCGCACCCAGGAATGAGTCGTGGTTGAAGTAAATGGAGTCACCTTTCTCAGTTTCTTCCATGAGCTTCTCCTTTGTCATCGACTTGGTCCTTTCCAAAAAACTGAGATGTTCCTTTGTGTGCACTTCCAATATCTCTTCTGGGCGAGCTTCACGCACTGGGATCTTGAGCATCAGATCACCAATGTCGTCAATACCTGAAAGCGTTGGATCCGTGATGAGCCCAGCCTCAGCCAGGATTTTGTAGATACGGTAGATACGTCTTGGGTCTTCTGGATGAGGGTCGATGTACTCATAGTACGAGGTGAAAATCTTAGCATGGTAGCGCATACGCACGTCGTAGCACAACCCTGTTTTCAAAGGGATATAGCTCACCTTTGGTGCCACCACTGGCACGATAATCTTCTTGTCTTCGAGGTCAATCGCCTTGATACCATTCGTCGTGTGTTCGTCATCCTCGTCCTCATCCTCGTCCAACTCTCCAAATTTACGCTTTGGCTGCTTTCCCCCGTTTCTCTCTGTTACTGCACTCGTAGGTGCCCTGTCCGTGTGTGGCTGTCTGAGTGTTTCGTGCTCAACTGTGGATTTGGTCTTTGGTGTCACTGGCTGTTCGACAGCGTCCGTCACCACGGTATCGTCATCTCTCTCGAGCGTTTCCTCTTTGATCTGCGGTGGCATCCGCGTGTGCTCTTCCTCCGCCATTTCTTTTCAGAGGTTGTATTTGTGAGTGTTAATCGAAGAGTGCGTAGGAGTCTGTGCCGTTTGGTATTCAATGGAATTGTGATCTGCGCGTCAAGAATAGCCGAGAGACTCAGTAGAATGTCTGAAATTACACTTCTGGTAGCTCTTTCCTTCTTCTTTAAAGGCACTGATGTATTAAGCGGTCAGCTTTTAGCACAAAATCCGATATCAAATCAGTAAGCCGCCCGTGGCAATTCCCTTAGCCGCCGATTTGTTTTAGACGTTAAGTGCGGTTTGTTTATCTGGCATGGGGAAAAAGACCAAAGAAAAGCACCAAAGCCTTATAAAATCTCCAAAAACGCGCGCTGGAAGTTTTCGCGACTAATTGTTCTTCCCTGCATATAATTATATAGTTCTTCACACCCAGACATCTCTGGCAGATCTCATCGCATAAAATTTTGGCTCTCTATATATGTACATACATAACTCTTCCTCTGTGCATAGATAAAGCCGACTGAGTAAACAAAAAAAAAAGGATGAATTTGTACAAAGAAGCGTCGTGGTTTCTCACATCAAACGGGAAGGAAGGGTCCCTACAGACGCGTATCTTCAATGCCTCGAGAAGCAAGAAGATCAAGACGGAGCCTAAGCATCTGTATGCCCTTGTATCATCCACGTTGAAATACAAGCCATTTATCCTGGAGATTATGAAGAAGGCGAAGCTGCTGAAAGAGGAGAAGACACTCCAGGAGCCAATTGCTCTGCTGTTGGTGCACGACTTGCTGTTCTCCAAGTCCGGGCGTATCCAGATGGGCAAAAACGTACTGAAAGACTCGGTGCTTAGACACAAGGCTCGATTATCTGCCGAGTTGACCAAACTAAAGCTTAAGCACAAGGTAAAGAGCCTGGATGAGATTGTTGATGAGGATGACACACCAGTGAGGTGGTTCAGAGTAAATACTTTAAAGACCACAGTGGATGATGTTCTGGGATACTTTGATAACCTACAAGAAGTGACCTCGATAGAGAAGCTCCAATTGGGTAAAATATATCCCGACAAATACATTCCTAACCTCTTTGGTGTGTCGCCAAAGGAGAGAATTACACAGTCAGCACCTTACGAAAAAGGTGAGATTATCATTCAGGACAGAGCATCGTGCTTCCCTGCACATATCTTGAACCCACAAAGGGGAGACGTTGTCATTGACTCGTGTGCTGCCCCTGGTAACAAAACCACACATTTGGCAGCACATATTGGTATTAATGGGTCTATTAGTGCTTTTGAAAGAGACACGAGGCGTGCGAATGTTCTAAAGATGATGGTGGACAAAGCCGGTGCATCTGATTTCGTCACAGTCAATGTTGGTGATTTCACACACGCAAAGCCTACTGATTTTGAAGATGTCACTGGCGTGGTCGTGGACCCATCATGCTCTGGGAGTGGTATCTTTGGCAGAGCCCATGAAGAGGAAAACCCAGAAGAGTCTTATAGCGACGAAAGACTCCAGAAGTTATCATCGTTCCAGTTCTCCATTGTAAAACACGCGCTCAGCTTCCCTAATGCTCGCAAAGTGGTGTACTCTACTTGTTCTATCCACGCACAGGAAAACGAGCGTGTTGTTATTGACCTTCTGAATGATGCACAGGTGAAGAACGCCGGTTGGAGAGTTGCCAATCGCTCCAGAGTTATCCCGATGTGGCCTAGAAGAGGCCTGGTGGAGGAGTTTCAAGGATTGCCTAACCCAGAACAGCTAGCTGGTGGGTGTGTCCGTGCCCTTCCGAAGGTTGATGGTGGTATTGGCTTCTTTGCGGTGTTGTTTGAGAGGGATTTGGATGAACAGATCAAGCATCAGGATGAGAAGGAAGACAAGGATATGGAAGAACAAGAAGAACAAGAAGAAAAAGAAGTAGAGCGTAAGGAAGAAGAAGATGATGACGATGACGAGATCTACGAAGAATGGAACGGCTTCGAATAGCTCCCTTACAATTCATGATATAAATGATGTCTAAAGACGTCTGATGATGTCCTGCACAACCTCCTGCGTAGTAGACTTACCACCGAGGTCTGGGGTCTTGATAGCGTCCTCCTTCAAGTTGGCATCCACAGCGGCATAGATATCAGCAGCTGGCTTGGCGTAGCCCAAGAACTCAAGCATGAGGGCAGTGGATCTGATAGTGGCGATTGGGTTAGCAATACCCTTACCTTCAATGTCTGGAGCAGAACCGTGACATGGCTCACCAATGACGTAGTTGTCACCGACGTTTGCGGATGGCACGACACCAAGGGAACCGACAAGAGCAGCGGCACCATCGGACAAAATGTCACCGTACAAGTTTGGAGCAACGACAACGTCAAAGATCTCTGGCTCACGGAACATTCTGTAAACCATCGAGTCGACAATCTGCTCCTGAAGCTTCACGGTGGAGTACTTGGCCTCGTTTGCGTTGTAGAAGTTTCTGATGGTCTCACGGAACAAGCCGTCAGACACACTGAGCACATTGGACTTGTGTGTGATGGTAACAATCGAAGAGGAATGCAGCGAAGCGGCGCCCAAATCTCTCTGTGCCTGACGCTGGAGAGCAATGTCCAAGGCCATCTTACCAATGTTGGTAGTAGCGGTCTCCGAGATTCTCTTGATGGCCTCAGCAACCTTGGTGCCGTCCTCCTTCTCGAAGATCTTCTCCTCCTTGACATACAAGTCCTCAGTGTTCTCACGCACAATGACCATGTCCACTGGACGGCCGACGCCCTCGACGGACTTGACTGGGCGCACGTTTGCGTAGAGGCCCATCTTCTTACGCAGAGCGACAATTGGAGATGAGTAGCCGGCAACCTTGGTAGTTGGCGAAGACACAGCACCGAACAGGGCACAGTCGGTCTCGTTCTTCAGAACCTCAACAGTCTCATCTGGCAAAGCGGTACCAGTCTTCTTGAAGTGCTCGAAACCAGCGAGCAGCTCCACAAACTCAAACTTGAGCCCGTGTGAAGCTGGCAAGGCCTCGAGGATCTGACGGCCAGCTGGGATGACTTCTCTCCCGATTCCATCACCTGGAATCAGACCTGCGGCAGTTGTTAGTACTCTGATCTGTCGATCTATCTTTCGAAACAAAAAACGCGTACCGATCTTCAGGGTCTTGGCCTGTGTAGAGTAGGAACGGAGACTCTTGACGAGCTGGGCTCTGGCAGAAAGCATTGTGGCAATTGGCTTGATTCCTTGGAGATTCTTTACAGATAATTTATTAGTTACTAAAAAAAAAAGTCGGAAGATGGAGATAATTTTACGGTGCCATAAGCGCGCGGTGGGGCCCGGAGGTGCTGGTGTCTGGTAATTTGAGCCCGGAACAGGAATCCAACGCCGGAACCGGCGTGGGCCAGGAGATCTCGCGGCGGGGTACATCAGCTGGGCACGTCATATGAAGGGTATCATGAAATATTGGTTTAATTCGGGTTATTCATTTAATTTCAGAATTATATACTAAAAATTGGTATAAGCATGCTGAGTGTATGATTCTCTATACGTTTAATTAAATATTGTAGCAGAAAAATGAATTCTAAAAGCACACTTTTTGGAGTACATGACCCAATTTGAAGTGATTTGAAAAAATTCACAAAAGGACTTGCTCTTTCTGAATAGGTATCGACTCGTATATATAATATTCTACGTATGGTCAATTAAATATGTTCCAGAGGCTCTAATGGCCCTGTATTTACACACTAGCACACTGTTATATACCATAAGAGCCAATATACGCACTCTACACTCATAGTAAACTCTCCATAAAGCATACATAAAACGTCTAAACATCAGAAACCAAACTTGGATCTTAACACAGTCTTCACCATGTCGTTCTTCGCCTGGCCAATGGACTCGTTCATGGACTGCGACGCGCTATTGGCGTACTCGTCAAACGTCTCACCGAGCGATTCAACACCGTTCTGTAATCCTCTCATCAAAGTTCTTGAAGGATCATACCCACCGTTGGTTCTACCACGGACGGGCTTCTTATAGGCAAACTCATCCTGTTCTGCACCACGAGACTCCAGTGTGACATTACCATTGGCCAACTGTGACTCCCTGGTCTTTGAAAGAGGTCTGCGTTCACCACCAATCAACAAGTCCAGATCCTTATAGTTAATCAGTGTAGTACCCTTGAGCCATTGTGCAGTGCCAATCATTGGACGGTATGGCATCTGAGAACGGTCGTTGTATAGTTTATCAGAAGGTGCCTGTGATAAAGAGCGGCCCTCCCCAGCAATCAGTACTAATGCGGCCTGTGACTCTGTAACTCTTACAACCAGATGGCCCGACGGTAGTACAGTGCTGTATCTTCCAAATCGTGGTTCCACTGTGAAAGGCAAGTTCAAAGTAGTGATCTCTTTCAACTCGGGCAATGACAAGCATTTAACAGTGTTGTTAGACAATAACACAGGAATACAGCAAGCGTATGGCTTGCCAGCATTTGAAACTGGTAGCACAGAGATACCAGATGATAAAATAAAGGCGTCAAATAGCTTATGCGAAGACTTGGCTCTTCCTGGAACAATGATTCTGATGTCTTTCTGGCCTGAGACAACAACTCCACCTTCAACAACTAATCCAGATGATAGCACCATTAGTTGTTCATGCGTCGCGATAGCAGGGACACCACTATCTTGTTTGAATGGGATGATCTTGATGACACCAGAGTCTGTAGATGGAACCACGTCAACCAACTGAGCACTGAATCTTCCGTTAGCCTCTGGAAGGATCTTGAAAGTGAACAGCTCACCTTTGTCTGTGCCTGCGTACAATAATATACTGGAGTACTCATCATTACCAAATGTCATAATAGAAAACTCCAGTGCGGTGACTCTTGTGCTTCCTACGTGCGATCTCTTGGCTATAGACTCAGCATGAATAATGGCTGGGCCTCTTCTGTCCAAGATCAACAACTCACCAGAATCAAATGCAAATGCCACAAACCCGATATTGCTGTTTTGTAAAGCGGTGACTCTGCCAGAGTTGGCATGTATGGCACATACAGGCATGAATCCTTCTTTAACATTTGGTGCACGATCTCGTAAGTCAACCAACAATTTCTTCGCATTGTTCAGCGATAGTCTGTTCATTGCAGACTCGACATCCCCTAAGTTTGGATTATAATGACGATTCACATCGAACTTGTACAATGCGATATCACCACTCTGAGTAGCCACTGCTAGCTCCCCCGTCTCTCCAGCATAAGAGATCTGGTCAATGGCAATTCCATTGATCATGTTCAAAGTGGAAGCGACATTGACCTCCAAAACACTCACAGCTTCCAGCTCATCATGCAAGGCATCAAACAACCTCACCGAGCCGTTGGAGTGACCGGTGGCTAATGCGGATCTGATCTCATTAGGCTTCAACTGCTTGCGATTAGGAGTGCCACCCTTGAGAATGTTAAGACCCTTTGTAGATCTCGTGATCATACCGAGCCATTGCTTTTTTGGAACTGGGAATGCACATGATACTGTGGTACGTGGATGTATCCATCCAATAGATTGTGGGAAATGACTTGACTTATAGTCCAATGCACCTGTGGCAATTGATACATTCTCAATCTCACCCGATTCCAAGAGCACGAATACATGTGAAGGGTCATGTCCACCTGCAAAGAACGGTGTCTTGGTACCAATGGATATGAAGTCAGTGATAGATGATGAATTTTGAATTGGAATGACTCTCTGGCTCACCGGATTGGAATAGAACTTTGCCATTTTCTCATATGAGGTCAAGCTGTACTTTGGAGCCACTCCGAAATGCATCAGTATCAAGTTGTGGATCCCTTCTGACTGCGGGGTATCACCACCGGCAATCACTAATGTAGAATCATTAACATCGGCATGACAAATCCATGACAGCTTCAAGAATTGAGTGTTTGGGGGACCATGGTGTGGAGAAGCACCCTGTGGTACATCAACGTCAGTATCAAACAGAGAACGTGCGACGATCTGCTGTCCAGTGACGGCATCCCAAAACACCAAGGACCCGTCGTCATGAGCAGTGACAATGTTCAATGAGTTTGGATGATAATGGGACTGCAAAAACTTCGGAGTACCAGTCACGGAAGATTTAATTCCAGAACCACCAGGCGCACCAGGTGGTAACTCATAACGAAGGCTCACTTTTATCTGATCCGTAGCGATCGAGTACACCACCGCCATATTGGCATACGTGATCAAAATCGTACCGATATCACGCGGGTTCCACTCTATGGACATCACCGCAGAGATTTTCTCCCTTGGTAGTACTTTCCTTTGTAGACTGTCAATACGGAAGTTTGTCAGGCTCCCTCTATCAATGTCGTAGGCGTAGATGGTACCGTTCTGTAGCCCTAGCAATAACCAGTCCATTGACGGATCCATATCAAACGCCGTGATCTTCCCCGGTGGTGTGTAAGAGTGCAGTAGCTTCTTCTGATAAAGCGAATAAACCAAAATGTTACTCTTCTCGTCAATGGCTACCAAATACACACCTTTGACGAATCGTAGATGTGGTACGGCGGCTGTGGCATAAAAGATGACCTCCACCTGCTGCTGCCCAAAGACGTGGATCTCGCCGCAATCCGTTGACAAAGCCAACAAACCTTGCACTGGATCGAAAGCTGCGCCTGTTGCCCTCCCTCTTATTCCGAACCTGTTGAGCTGCCATTGTTAGTCTTCTTGCCATATATGGTATAGAGAGATGAGGAGACTCACGTCATCCAGGGCGAACGACTTCGAGGAGAGACCGTGTGTGAGGTCGGTGGCACCCACTGTCTTAATAGCGTTGCTCACTGCCTTGAGTTTCTTGCTTTTGAACATTGCTGCTCGCTCGTCTGCTAACGTCGGGAAAAAGAAGAAGCCTGATTGTTGATGCTTTCGTGTTTCGTATACCTATATAACAAACCCGAACACCTGACACCTGACACCTGACACCATCCCTGATGGGGGGGGGGGGGGCATATTATTGGGTCTAGGATCCCTAAATGGTATCTACTTTTGCACGCGCTATTAATATACATTAGAAGTCACTGGCAAGAGAAAAAAAACTTTCACATTAGACTGTGGAGGTCCTGGTACAGGATTAAATCATTGCAGCTCCGATTTCATTACCCGATTATATAAGGATCAACCAATCTCGAGCTGGACTCCAATCGCGACTCGTTGATGACGTTATCTGTTGCTTCCTTGATGGATACATGATCACCTCTCTAGCTCTATATATGATATAACGCTACAAGTAGAGAGACTGACATTCAATTGCCATACAAAGAGACATATAAGCAAGAGATTACAAGATGTCACTGAACGAGCCGTCGGTGGATTTCCACCTGCGGATGCTGGAGTCCTCTTTCCGGGTCCCGCACGAGGCCATCAAGCGCAACCTCAAGGCCGTACAGAAGCTCGAGGAGAAGCAGTTCAAAAAGAACGACGAGTTGATGAAGGAGATCAACAGGGCGCAAACGCAGAAGGAGAAACTGGCCAAGATGAAGCAGTTAGTCGCCAGTATGAAGGTGTTTGAGAAGAAGATGAAAGCGCGTATTAATGTGGAGAAGGAGTTGATGGAGCGTATCGATGCCCGGATAAAGAAGTTACAAGAGCTGAAAGAACTCAAGGAGATGGAACATGCTGACGATGAGTCCCGCAAGATTGACGAACTGCACCAGAACAAGCTTTTGAAATGGTACAGAGACCAGACGAACCTGCTGATAGCGGACTATCTGCTAAAGAACAACCCACAAATGGACAAGAACCCTGGCTTACTATTACTGCAGAATCTCGGGTTCGAGAAACTCGTGGATCACGACATAATATTGGTGTCCAACAGGATATCCAACTCTATCCTGAACAGAGACCTCTCAGAGCTCATCGCGTGGATCAACGACAACAAGTCGTACCTCAAGAAGATCAAGAGTAATCTGGAGTTTGAGACACGGTTCCAACAGTATATTGAGCTAGTGAAGAGTTCGGAGACACACAAGGCACTTGAGTTGTTCAAAGAACATTTGACGCCATTTACAGTATCAAATTTTGAAGAAATCAAGATCGCTTCGGGTATGCTTGTATTCACAAAGAAGATTTTGCAGTCTCCGCCACACAGTAATTACGACCGGTACTCTCACTTGCTATCGCCCAACAGATACGAGGTACTCTCTGACTTGTTCTTAAAGATCTTCTACAAGATGCACGCTATCCCAGATGATGATCCACTGTTGATTTATTTGTCCATTGGCATTTCTTCTATGAAGACACGGTCTTGCATCTGCTCAACCACCACAGAACTTACGGATTTTGAAACTGTGCTATCGCAGAAACTAAACACTTCGCATAGTGAACAGGTGGAACATAGTGCTTGCCCTGTGTGTGCATTGGAGTTCCAACAATTGGCATCGCAGTTACCCTATTCACACATCGTCAAGTCTAATCTGTTTGAAAACCCAGTGATGTTGCCCAACGGGAATGTCTTTGATAAGCTGAAGCTTTTGGCATTTGCAGAGTCGCAGAGTGGTGTTGCTGAGGGAATCGTGGTGGACCCAATAACGATGGACACCTACACAGTGGACAAGATGGTCACGATGTATCCTGCTTAATCTTCCTCTCTCTCCCTCTCCATATATTTATATATATTGACTCTAATCATCATCACTGTCGCTGTCCTCGTGCTTCTTGGCCTTGGCCTTTTTGAACTTCTCAAAGATGTAAATACGAGCCTTACGCTCTGCTGCCTTTTTTGTAGTGTCCTGCTCACTGTTTGTTCTTCTATGATGATATTGAGGGAAAAGATCCCACTGGAAGGCGCCAGATCTCTCAACGTGCAAGTTGAGTGTCTTTGACAGGGACTTGATGCTCCATGAGTCGTATGGCTCACCTTCGAATACAGAGAGTATGATCTTTGGCTCAACTTGTTGTGTGGAGATCACGTTCATCCCCAAGTCGCTCCTTAAAGCACTGGAAGAAATCAACTTGAAAAGATCTAAACAAGACTTGAAGTATCCCAAAATTAGCAATTGATGGTCCCTAATGTTTCTGTCCTGATCTTTCATACCACGCCCTGTATGTGGGAAGTTGAACATCACAACATCGATCTTCGGTACCCCCAAGGTATTCCATACGGTCTTTGGTGTGAGCTTCATACTCTTGAGAATATTCGTGGCATCCACTTTGAAGAACATACGCACTCTGTGCAAGTTTAACAGTGCCTCGTAATTCGTTGCAAACGTATTAGGATACTTCAATTTTAATTCACTCAAAGAGTTATCGAAACTCGTCACTATCAATCTCGACGGCTTGACATAACCTTGCTCGATGATACTCAATGCAAAGGAGAAGTCACCCTCGCCAACAAGCATCACATAGTCCTCTTTACCAAAGGGTACAATAACCAGCTGATTCTGTCTCTGAAATTCTTGGTTCTCTCTGATCTTCTTCGGCACCGTTGGTTTCTGTTCTTTGGCTTTCTTCACCAGGGTCTCCTTATGCATTTTTTCCACTGCAATGTGGCGTGCGAGTGCACCAGCAAGCTTCCCATTGCCCTTACCGGCCTTTCCCTTGAGCTTTCTCCCCATTTGCTTTATTATTTATGGTGTGTAAATTTGTCTCAATAAACGACAGAAATGTGTCAAAATTAAAATTTTACCCGGGATCACCGCTCATCTCTGGCGCGCAGTTACTATAGCGATGAGAGTGGTTAAGTTCTCCTTTCTGGCTCTCTGAGGTAAATGATCTCTTTTTCTTCTTTTCCTTCTTCTTCTTCTTCTACTTCTTCTAACTTATCTAAGAATACAAACCACAGATAGCGCTAAAATGTGGTTTGACTCCCGAGTCAGCAAGACACTCCACAGCGAGGCACTTAGTCTCAACTGTGCGTTGCTCAGCGTTCCTCAATCCCCAGATTTTGAGGACGTTTCCACTCGTGTGAGGATGGTAGAGAACACCAAGGCCATTATTGACTCGCTGGTTGATCACACTATGGGAAGGTCCCAGCGAGAGGACCCGTTCCGTGCGCTCGTGGACCGGTACAATATCAGTGTCTACTCTCTCACTTTCACCAAAGAGGAGTACCAGCACTGTTATGGGTGTGAAAAGGCCAGATTTACCGGAGATGCTGTTGTGGTGAGCTTTTTGGTTGTCTTTAACAGATCTCCAAACATCTTCAAGCCATGTCTGAAGAACATGAAGAAGTACCTGAAGAAGTACTCACGGCAGTACTCCAAGTGCAAGGATAAGTCACAGTTCCCTGAGCTGAATACAATTGCCACGGGTAATACCACTGATGATCTGATGGTTGTGTATGAGTTAAGTACTACTGGTGTCGTGCATAATACAGCGGAGCAGAGAGAGAAAGACACCATTGGGGCAGACAATCAATTAAAACAATTTAACGGGGACACTGCGACATTCCGCCATTTCAGAAAGAAAGATGTCGGAGTGCTGTATGTCTTTGTGTGTGCCCTACTTACCAGATTGCGTCGTCACAGGTCAATTAAGTATGAGAAGTACGAAGGATACATCTCTGACATATCCTCTTTTATGCTTAACAGCACATCATGGGGATTGCATCAGACTCTGATCGCACCAGGTGGGAAGTGCTGTAGAATAGAGAGTGCTATTGGTCCTGGGACTGTGGCATTGGTAAGTTCTCGCTACTTGACACACATCCGTACAACCGTGAGGAACCCAATGCAGAAGAAGCTGGACAAGTACAATGGTCGTATACAAGCCGCGGATTTGTACTTGTATCAGGTTCTTCATGGGTTTGTAGAGCTCCATAGCTCCAGACCGCAGAAGAAGCTGTGCTCTGACATTTATTTGACACCAAAGCACAGGGTCTTCATGAAAGAGAGAGAATTCCAGTTCAGAGACATCAAATTGTCCCAGTTGAGTCCTGAATTGCGCTTCTAATTCAATATATAGACCTTCTTTCAAATACATAAATTATAATGCCACCGACGAGACTCGAACGGGAATTGCGCGAAGTTACGAGCAAAGAAATAAACGATGTGCAGGCTGCTGCTGCACTTGGTAAATACCCGATAATTAGGGCTTCAGAGCGGTACACCGTGAGTTGGGTATTCAATTTTTCTTGAATACCAAAAGCGCAATGAGTTCGATGTCCTTTGGTCATATTTATCACTCCCCTTTGTTCTAAACAAATTCATAGCTCCCTTTTTTTTCTTGATTTATGCTATACTAAAAAAAGCCGTTATTGAGCCCCCATCGGCACAGCTGAACCCCCTGCCGAAGTGTCCAAAGTCCAACGTCCGTCCAACAGTACGGCACTCATACCGACTTTTCCTTTCTTTAATATGTCAGCAGCGCTTACAAATGTGCCAAAAGAAAGAAGGTACATGGCATCTCTTTGCATCTGCGGATTTGTCAGATTCTTTCCAGATTGTTCGATCTTAAGAGCCAAAAACCGATCCGGCTATATAGTGCTATGATAATATTTCAGGAATTACTTAAGTCCGGCTTTTCCCACTTAATTTCGACTGCTCACGTTGGCCCCTGGAAATAACACCATTATATATACAAACACTTAAGACGGGATGCATTTCAGAGATTTCGAACCAGTTGCACTTAAAGATACCAAACTCTTCCAGAGCATTAAAGTTGGTCCTTGTGAGCTCCAACACAGAGTCGCATTGGCACCACTGACTAGACTCAGATGTGCTGATGGTGTCATTCACACGGATATGGCTAAGGTGTACTACGACCAGAGATCGAAGAGAGCTGGCACTTTGATCATTACCGAGGGTACGTTGATCTCTCCAGAGTATGGTTCTGGTCCTGGTGCTGTACCAGAAATTTCTACGGAAGAGCAGGTGGAGGCATGGAAGCCAATCCACGAGGCTGTCCACAAGAATGGGTCCTATACGTTCCAGCAGCTCTGGGCTATGGGCAGACAGTCATTCCCTGCTATATTAAAGCAGAGAGGCGTGAAGTTCATCTCCGCTTCTGATGACGCTTACATGGATGAGGAGACCAAGAAGGCCGCATTGGAATCTGGAAACCCACTGCTCGGTTTGACCAAGGAGGAGATCAAGGAGTGCATCTCTCATTACGTCAGAGCTGCAAAGAACTCTTTGAGAGCCGGTGCCGATGGTCTCGAATTGCACAGTGCTAACGGCTACTTGTTGAACCAGTTCTTGGACCCAATCTCTAACAAGCGTACTGACGAGTACGGTGGCTCCATTGAGAACAGAGCCAGAATTGTGCTTGAGATCATTGATGCCCTTATCAAGGAAGTCGGTGCTGACAAAGTCGGTATCAGATTGTCTCCATGGGGTACATACGGTGAAATGACGGGCCACAAGGACCCAACCATGCTTTCCCAGTTTACCTACGTGATTGCTCAGCTGGAGCTCAGAGCTCGTGAGGGGAACAGACTTGCTTATATCCACTTGGTCGAGCCTCGTGTGCCGGACTTGAGAGTTGAAGAAGGTAAGTACGTCGTTGCTGATGCCTCAAACGACTTTGTGTATTCCATTTGGAATGGTGTTGTCATCAGAGCAGGTGATTACGCCCTGAACCCCGACTTGGCTACTGAGCACGTCGCTATGGGCCAGACTGTGCTTGCCTATGGAAGAATCTTCATCTCTAATCCTGATTTGGCTGACAGATTGTACAACGGTCAGAAATTGACAGCCTACAACCGTGACACATTCTACGCTCCAGGCACAGCGGGATACACTGACTACCCAACTTTCCCAGAGATCGAGGCTAATGGTATGCCAGAGGACACCGAGACCACGAATGGTCCGTCCTATACTGAGTCGTTGAAGATCTAATATATAGACAAGATTTATAGATAGATATACAACAAGAATAGAAGAATTGTATGCGATTTACTGCTCCGTGTAGTCTGGCGGAAGCTCAAACCCGACTCTATGTGCCGTCTTTCTGATCTTGTCCTCCTGAGTCATTGACAGACCAGGGTTGTATCTCTCTATAAGCTCGTTATACGTTCTTTGGTATGACAAGAAGTTTGCAATGTCTTGGATGTGTTCCACACTGTGTGCAGTCTCTTTGGAAGGCTTCAGTGCATCCAGCAACTTCTGATCTACCTGTACTTGGGGATCCTCTGTTTGCTTCTTCAACTCCACCAACTTGGCGTCAATCTCCACCACTTTTTCATTCTGATGTTCTCTCAAGGCGTTGATCCTCTGATACGTCAGCAGTGCAATACGCTTCTTCACCTCTTGAGCATTCTGTTTCTTCGCCGCAGCCTTTGTGTTGATAAGCAGCTGCTTGTGCAGGCTCTCGAGCGCCGTCTTCGCCAGTGACATCTCTTTGTATTCCCTTTGAAAATAGCCCAAGAGTGAAGATGTCGATGTCCATTAGGAAGAAGAAGATGTCCGTATATAACAAAGCATCAGAGCACCTGCACTTTTCGCGCATTACATAATAGCGCGAATACGTTTTATTCGCGGAAGAGATTGACTCTCTTTTGATCATCAGCTCGAGAAAGTTCGAGGAAGTCCGAAGATCGGCTCCCCTTTTTGCCCATAGTTTTTCTCGGTTCCGAATCCGCGCTGCCTTGAGAGGAGAATTGTGTCGTCAATTTTTGAAGCTTTTATCCTTCTTCCTTTTGACCGTGTAAGCTCATCACTCAATCTTCAACACCGAAAAGATGCTCAGATCACAGTTCAAGTCGCAAGTCGTCGCCAAGAGAACCCTCGCCACTGTTTCTGAGGGCCTCCTGCCTAAGAAGTACGGTGGCAGATACACCGTTACACTTTTGCCAGGTGACGGTATTGGTAAGGAGATCACCGACTCCGTGGTGGAGATCTTCAAGGCCGAGAGAGTGCCAATTGACTGGGAGACTGTCAACGTCTCTGGTGCCGAGGGCTCCAAGGAGGGCGTAAAGGAGGCCGTCGAGTCGCTGAAGAGAAACAAGGTTGGCCTCAAGGGTATCTGGCACACGGAGGTTTCTCAATCCGGCCACGGATCTTTGAACGTTGCCTTCAGAAAGGAGTTGGACATCTACGCTTCTTTGTCTCTCATTAAGAACATCCCAGGTGTCAAGACCAGACTTGAGGGCATCGACCTCGTGCTCATCAGAGAGAACACTGAAGGTGAGTATTCCGGCTTGGAGCACGAGTCTGTGCCGGGTGTTGTTGAGTCCCTGAAGATCATCACCCAGATGAAGTCTGAGAGAATTGCTAAGTTTGCCTTCGATTTCGCTAAGAAGAACAACAGAAAGACTGTGACTGCTGTGCACAAGGCTAACATCATGAAGCTTGCTGATGGCCTTTTCAGACAGACTGTTAAGACCATTGGTGCTGAGCAGTACCCAGAGATTGACGTTAAGGACATCATTGTTGACAACGCTTCGATGCAGGCCGTCTCCAACCCACAGCAGTTTGACGTGCTGGTGACTCCAAACTTGTACGGTGCTATTTTGTCCAACATCGGTACCGCCTTGATTGGTGGCCCAGGTTTGGTTCCAGGTGCCAACTACGGTAGAGAGTACGCCGTGTTCGAGCCAGGTTCCAGACACGTTGGTTTGGACATCCAGGGTAAGGGTGTCGCCAACCCAACTGCCATGATCCTGTCCTCCGCCTTGTTACTTAGACACTTGGGCTTGGACGAGTCCGCTGACAGAATCTCTGCTGCTGTGTATCAGGTCATCGCCGAAGGTAAGAAGACCACTAAGGACATTGGCGGTTCCTCTTCTACCCAGGAATTCACACAGGCTGTGATTGAGAAGCTGGCTTAAACACTCTTTATTCTCTATGACCATATGTTTATTATAGATCTTTCGGATAGATCCGTTATTTATGTGCATGCTCTGGGTGTAGACTTCTAGCTTTCTATATATATAGAGTTTGTGTGCAGGCCTCGGGCCGGAAATAAGCGCCCTCGCATTTTATGCAATCTACATAGTGCATATTAGTGTGTCATATAACGTGTCATTCACTGAGATATAAAAAAAAGTCCATAAAAGATGAATGATCACAAGTAGGATCACGAAGGATCACAGAAAGGATCACGAAGGATCACAGAAAGGATCATACAAAGGATCACAAGTAGGTGGAGTAGTTGATACCAGTATCAATGGTGTAGACGTCAGTCAAAGTGGTAGAGCACTGAGAAGTACCAGTTGGCTCAGTAGAGTAGATAGAGTTCTCAGCATGACACTCCTCCAAAGCTGCAGACAAGTAACCCGAGTAATACTTCCACAAAGTCCAACCACAGTCCATGCAGGCGGCATAGTAAGACAAGAAGGTGGTGTCAGCGGAGCCACAGAGACAACCAGGGTCGTATGGACCAGTGTAAGTGTCACCACCGGCCACGACACAGTCGGTACCAGCGACGATCATGAGACCACAGGAGGCATGACATGCGATAGTAGCACAGTCATCAGCACTAGCGGCCATGGCGTAAGCCTCAGGGTCTGGGTGGGCCATGGCCTGAGCCTCAGCATAGGCGTCAGCGTAAGCCTGAGCAGCGGCCTGGGCCTGTGGGTTAGCATTGGCCCATGGCAAGGCTTTGGCCACTGGAGAGGCTAAAGAGAGAGTGAGCAAAGAGGAGAAGGCAATGGCGGAGAACTTCATGTTTGGTTTGGTGATATAGAGACAGAAGCTTGAAGTTGAACGAGAATGAAGGAGATATTACGGCCTTTATATACCCCCATTTCAACCAACTCTAGGGATAAATAAAGACAGCCAATCGGGATTTGGACTCGGAGTGTGGTAGATCTTTAAGGTGTTAAAATTGGATTTGAGGCTGTGATCTACAATGGATGCAACGGATAATAGGGGTGTGATACGGGTGTTCTAATCGGAAACTTGCACTCTGCTGAAGATCTGTAGTGCGATGATCAATTTTAGGGAGTATGCTAAATAGACCTTAGGCACTCTGATGGAGTACTTCAGATCGATGGATCATGTTAGATGAACTGAACTGACATATATAGATAGTGATAATCTGTATCCTCAAGCATACAATGCACTACAGGCTTATTACGTCAAAAAATAAACATAAAAAACTGGGGTGATGGCCCACAAGTCAGGGTCTCGGTCCTCGGCCCCTCGGGTGGGGATTGTTTTACAATACAGCCTATAAGAAGTAGGGAGACCTTCGTACAGCTTGACGGGGCTTAGGAGGGCACCCCTATGGACCCCTACTCTTGAACACCCTATACACGCTGTACCACCGACCACAACCCAATCGACATGCCTTTCCACTCGGGTGTTTATGGGTGTTTCTGGCGTGACTCTCGAGCCGATAAGTACGAGCCAATGTCCAATTAGGAGGGTGCAAGGGTGCAAAAATAAATTTGTGGGGAGCCAGTTGCGTTGCAGTATGTGAGTAAGAAGCAATGTGCACGGTCGAGCGCCCTGCGTATACGCTTATACGCTGAACTATGGCGTAGATCCATGGATCTTATGATACTTACAAGGCCGTGACCCTGTCCATTATTTGGATCAATGAGAGGTGCCCACAATGAGTGTATCCCAATATTGGAAGAGCTATACAGTTGCCAGAGACAACAATTGACAAAGTAACAAACAGCCATTCATACCCATCCAATGCACCCGAAAGCAACACACTGCGCTCTGATTCGCTGCGCCCAGGGGCACTGGAGTCCTGACGCGTACGTACTCGTTGTTTGGTAACACACAAGTTGCCGGTTTCCAGTGACCAGCAGGGACGCACAGTGCCACACCCACTTGCTTAAAACCCGTCGAAGATCCACAGTCTCTATGCTCGATTGACCACTCAAGTGAACTACAAAGAGACACCAAAAGAGATGCTGTTCACTCGTTTATTTGGAGCCATTGCGCTGGCATCCACTGCACTCTCTGCTGCTGCCCCAGTGGCCGATGCCTTGCCTTGGGCCCATGCTAACCCACAGGCCTATGCCGCTGCTCAGGCCTACGCTGACGCCTACGCTGAAGCCGTTGCTATTGCACACCCTGACCCTGAAGCCTATGCCATGGCAGCTTCTGAAGACGACTGTGCTGACATTGCCTGCCACGCTGCGTGTGGTTTGATGATTGTGTATGGTTCTGACTGTACTGAGAACACAGAGAATGTGTACGAAGGTCCATACAACTTGACGTGTCTCTGTACTCCTGGTTCCAAGTTCAACGCACAGTACGCCTCTTGTATGAACTGTGGCTGGACCTTGTGGAAGTACTACTCTGGCTACCTCACCAACGCTTTGATTGCCTGCAGCACTATGTCTACGGAGCCTACTGGTACGCTGAGATGCTCTACCACGCTGACAGACTCCTACACTATTGATACGAATTTGCAGGCGTGTGAGTACACTGGTGGGTGCACTACCACTTCTAGTACTACCACTTCTAGTACTAC
>JAKUBZ010000044.1:0-69248 GCA_030567055.1 Petasospora taoyuanica
AACAGCAGAACGTGACAGGATATGTAGGACAAAGGTAGAGATAGTGAGATCATATAATTGTAACATGATCGTACAATTTCAACACGTACCTCTCGACAGAGGAGATACCCAGCACCCACCTCCCACGTAATAATCCGTCATTCAGCCATAACAATGGCAATTTATCGTTGGCTCATCTCAAGCATGCCCAGAATATTTATCAAAAGTATCGGCTATTGAAAGCAACTATATTATGCACTTGTAACTACTTACAAAGATTAAGCATTAGCAATAGTACCGCTGATCTATACGGCAACTGGGACAGAGGCCCCCTAACGCTTCCGCGACTGGGATAGTTAAGAATACTGGACTCAAAACGCGTAGAAGGTAGTGAGATCTAAGAAGAAACACCACTCGTTCACACTGTACCAGATTGAAAGCGCCATGTAAAGAGCAGCAACAGCTTAGTCCGATGACCCACTTGAAAGTAACTGATGTATAGAGCCAGCAATTACGGTGGGATATAGTACACGAGGTGCGTTGGAAATGCTACACGAGGCAAGTTCAAAGTGCTTCATATTGTATGGTGTCCCTGGATACAATGACGTAGGCCTTCCGTTTAGAAGATATCTAATATTGTAGAACGAGAGATGTTCTCGTAGTCAAGGTCTGTACTGCACTCTGAATAGCGATGTCCATACTATGTGTAGTTTTATTAGAAACTGTTACTTATATTAGATCATATACAAACCAATATGCTTCACGGGAAAGTTGTTGTTCTTATACCTCAAGAACGGAGCCTCATAAACAATATGAAACAATCCCGTTGCTTTTCATAATCTCAATTATTTCCAAATTGAGATACAACAATCTGCCACATGAAACATTACACAAAACAAAGCACTTGGCACTTGTCCTCAATAACAAACCCAAGTTCAACACCCTTCCTCAAGTCCAAGTTCTCAGATAGACATACCACATGAAGATCTCAATCTGGTAAATACTTCTCTAGCCAAGCTCTTGGTGAAGAGGTCAGCAAGCATCTCTCCAGTAGGACAGTAGACGACAGAGACACGACCAGAGGAGACACAATCTCTGATGAAGTGGTATCTCAAATCAATGTGTTTTGTACGAGCATGGAAAGCAGAGTGTTGAGTGAGTTGAATAGTAGACTGGTTGTCTTCATGAATGACAAGAGGAAACTCAATAGGAACTTCCAGTCCTGATAACAACTGATGTACCCATGTGGCCTCCTTGGCCCCTTCTGTGATAGCCACATACTCGGCTTCGGTAGAGCTAAGAGCCAACACCTTCTGCTTGGAACTCTTCCATGAGATAGCAGTCTTGTTCACACGGCATACCAGACCAGAAGTACTCTTGCGATCACCAGTGTTGGTTCCCCACGATGCATCTGTGAATGTATCAAAGTTAATGGAAGAGGAGTACTGGTAGATCAAACCAACATCAGCAGAGCCCATCAGATACTTGACCACTCTCATAGCTGCAGCATAGTGGAGGACAGTAGGCTTCACCAAGAAACGACTGAGGAAGCTGACAGCAAACGAGATGTCAAGTCTGACTGTGGATGCAGCAAACATCAACTTACCAATGATGGATCTGTACTTCGTTGGATCACACAGTTCACCAGTGGAGTGCTCAGAACTCTCGAAACCAGTAGCCATAGGAATACTCACAGGAGCCGCATTCACCAGCCCAACAGAACTGACAATGGAAGAGATGTAGTCATGCAGAAACAACTTGATGGAGGTAGTGGACTGATAGACATTGATACCCAAGAAGCGTGTAGCTTTACCAAGATCCTTCATAGCGTAAGTCTGGAACAAGAACTTCTTCGTCTCAGCAAGAGCATCATCAGAAGTAGAGCATACCAATAGGTCATCAACGTAAAGGCCAATGAGAGTGATGGAGGAAGGAGTTCTCTTTACAAACAGACATGGCTCAGCCTCATTAGCCACAAAGCCATGGGACAATAGAGTGGCTTTGAATGTCTGATGCCAAACAAGAGGAGACTGGCGAAGTCCGTAGATGGAACGTCTCAAACGATAGACGAGCTCCGTACCCTCATGCTTCGAGCCTGGAGCCACTTTCATATAGATCTCCTCATCCAGCTTGCCATTGAGAAAGGCAGTAGCAACATCATAGTGGTAGACAGTCATGTTCTTAGAGGCCGCTAAAGAGAGAAGAACTCTGATGCTTTCATAGCGGATGACAGGAGCAAAAGTCTCCTGAAAGTCAATGCCCTGTCTCTGCGAGAAGCCTTGAGCCACGAGTCTGGCCTTGAACGTTGAGTCACTCTTCTTTGCAAATACCCAACGACATCCCACAATGTTCTTGCCTTCAGGTTTCTCCACAAGTTCAAAAGTTCCCTTCTCAAGATGAGCATTCATCTCTGTCTCCATAGCCTCTCTCCACTTGTCAGCGTCAACGGAGGATAGAGCCTGCTTCAGAGTGTTGGGAGCATCCGTGGAGACAGAAAGTTGAGCAGACACAAATGCAGATGCAGCAAGATTGACGTTCGGGATCTTGGAGGAAGCGGGATAGACAAGGATCACATCGTCGTCACTTGATCCAACAGGAACCAAGACATTGGAATCCTCAGCATCAGTCGAAGGCTCACTCACATCACTGTCCCTTCCTTGAGCCAAGGCAGCACGCTCCATGACGGCGGCAGAGGATGGACCCTGTTGGGTGGATCTGGGGTCAATCCATGTGGCCCGAACCGAAGTAGCCCCAGTCCAGGATGGATCGGAATCAGAGTCAGAGTCAGAGTCAGAGCCAGAGGCAGAGCCAGAGTCAGCGGAAAGACGCCGTTCGGCAGCACTCAACGGAGGTGACAAAGGAGGAACCTCCGCGTCACTGGAGGCAGAGACATAGTCAGAGTCGGAGTCCACAGAATCGGAAGGAGTATCAGAGGAGGAAGAGGCACCAGAGTCGACCCTGGTGTTATCACGAGGTCTCACAAAGTCAACTGGTGGTGGGCCCGTGGAAACACCCGAGATACCACGTAGGGTGACAGCGTCAGACCACACCCCACTGATAGGAGACGAGGGAGTGGTCAAGGAATTCTTAAACGGAAACGTAGACTCGTCGAAGCGGACCTGCTTGCTAGTGAATAGCTGATTCAAACTGGGGTCGTAGAGACGATAAGCTTGATGATCTCTGTCATAGCCCATTAGAACAGCACGTTTCGCGACGGGCGAAAATTTCCCCTGGCGGTGTGGCTCTGGCAAAAGTGCGACAGCCAAGCAGCCAAACACCCGCAATTGAGAAATCAGGGGCATCACACCATGATATAGTTTAAAAGGAATCTTACCAGCAACAGACTGAGACGGCAAACGGTTGTGAAGATAAACCGCCGTGGACAAAGCCTCAGACCAAAACTCAAGAGGAACCGAGCCAGCCTCAAGCAGGGAGCGAGAGTGAGTAAGCAATGTGCGGTTCATTCTCTCAGCAACACCATTGGAGTGGGAGTTGTAAGGAACAGTCAACTGATGTACAACTCCTTCAGATGTGAGATACTCATGGAAGGTCTTGGACATGAACTCACCACCGTTGTCTGTACGAAGAGCGACGAGCTTGTGATCGCCCTTGCCAACGAATCCTCGGGTCTCCCTCTTGATAAGATTGATCAAGACATCAGAGCAATCAGACTTCTTTTTCAATGGTTCAGCAAAAACGTACCGGGTGTAGTCGTCTACCACGGTAAGGAAGTAGACGTCTTCCATAAAACTCGGGGTTTTGAAAGGACCACAGACATCCGCATGAATGAGTTGAAGAGGAGCAGTGGTCTTACCCGAGCGAACCTTTGGAAGCTTCTTCACCAACTTAGTGATAGAACAGACTTCGCAGAATGTGGTAAGATCCTTCTCGGTGTTCAATGGGATCCCATACTGGGTGGAGGCATCTGTAAGAACATCAGGGCCTGGATGGCCGAAGCGTTCATGCCATATGGCCAGTGCAAAAGCGGATGGCTTGACGGTCTCCGCCAGAGCTCTGAACAGACGGGAGTTATCAAGGACTCCACACACATTTCCGTCAATGAGAAGATCGTCTCCACTCATAGAGACTCGAGATCCAGCAGCCAGGATACGTTGAACCGACAGAAGATTAACAGAAGCCGTCGGAACCAAAAGGACGTCACGAAGTGTAATGGTCTTGCCGTTGAGTACGATCTCGACGGTACCAGAGCCAACCACATCCACCTTGCCACCAATACCAGTGAGCTGATCTGGCGATTTCTCAAAGGTGTCGAAGAGAGAGGGATCTCTCACCACATGATGTGTGGCCCCAGTGTCAAAGACAAAGTGATCAGATGATGACTTCTCGGTGAACAAAGTGTTGAAGGCAGAGGCATCCAAAGAAGAGGGGGCCGTGGAGACACGGCGACCACGGCACGCATCCGCGTAAGTGAGTTTCGGAATAACCAATGAAGAAACAGGCTCAGTCGAATAGCAAGCTACCCAGGCTTGCTTTGGAGAACCAGAGCCAGACGAAACAGAAGACCTAGAAGGCCCAGAGGAACCAAACGAGCGAGACAAGCGAGAAGATACAGAGGATCCAGAAGATCCAGAAGACTCAGAGGGCTCAGAAGAACGACTCAGGAGCCTTGGACACTCAGTCCTCTTGTGACCGGGCTTCTTGCAGTACCGACATCTGAAGGTGAAAGCCGCCAATCCAGCAGGCTCAACCTCGGATGGAGAGTCAGATGCACCACTGTGATTTTTGATCAACTGACGAACGGTTCCAACATTAATGGGCTTCGAGGGATCAAATCTAAGGGTCTGGAGGACCCTGTCTCTGACGTCGGCCTTTGATCCCATAACCAACATCATCAAACCTGCAACCTCAGTTGGTGTACGGACACTGAGTATATTCTCAAACAGGAGCTGAACAGAAGTAAAAGCTTTCTCAGAACCAACGTACTTCAAAGCTTCAGACAAAGCAGCCACGGTGCGTGTAAGATCGAAAACACCGTAACTTTCCTGGAGCATAACAAAAACGGCGCGTCCGGTGGTCACACCAAACGCACGCAACACCTGGAGAACAGTTGGAGTGACACTTCTCATCACCAAGGTATAAATAACCCTCTCACAAGCATGTACCAAAGCATCAACGGCAGCAACAACCAACGGGGAAGCAGCCACATCCGGATTGTCAAAGATGGTTGGGAAGGCCTCAACAAAGGCCTGATCACCCAAAGCCATATATTCACTGACCAAACCATCAAAGAAAGCAGCATTCGTGATCATCAACGACGACCAAGTCTTGAAGTTAGACTCGTCAACCAGCTTCTCATTCTCTTCTATCCGGAATTGGCCCAGGGCATTCATAACCTGTAGAACGAGAGATGTTCTCGTAGTCAAGGTCTGTACTGCACTCTGAATAGCGATGTCCATACTATGTGTAGTTTTATTAGAAACTGTTACTTATATTAGATCATATACAAACCAATATGCTTCACGGGAAAGTTGTTGTTCTTATACCTCAAGAACGGAGCCTCATAAACAATATGAAACAATCCCGTTGCTTTTCATAATCTCAATTATTTCCAAATTGAGATACAACAATCTGC
Organism: Petasospora taoyuanica; assembly: GCA_030567055.1. Taxonomy (NCBI): domain Eukaryota; kingdom Fungi; phylum Ascomycota; class Saccharomycetes; order Phaffomycetales; family Wickerhamomycetaceae; genus Petasospora; species Petasospora taoyuanica. The sequence goes on from JAKUBZ010000044.1 coordinate 5,573, forward strand.
CACATGAAACATTACACAAAACAAAGCACTTGGCACTTGTCCTCAATAACAAACCCAAGTTCAACAAATATTTCAAACAATGCGTATCGTTTTCAAGCCTGTATTTCGGTTTATTTGTGTTCTCCTTTGCTTTCGCGTAGGAGGTTCGTTTGAAGGTTTTCAGTGAATTTTCGGATTTTGATTTTGGTTCGGCCACGCTTGAGTTTGGCGAATCAGGATGACTGATTTCAAGGTTCAGTACTATAAATCAGGTTTTATATCTACGTTTACACTTATATGTACAAGACATCCACTAGCACATGATACCAACTTGTATAGAGCTTTACTCCTTGTTGAGATAAATGTGCTCTCATATACCATTATCCATGTGGTTGCTAGTTTTTTTGTTTAGTGATCTTACCGCTATCCGATTATATTGAGTCACGTGATAGTGAGTGTTGCCCTAATGCCTTGTGCGGCGGTGCATTCCAGGCCAGGCGTTTTAGAGTTCTCCGTGATGCTGGCTCTTGCAAATCCTAGAGCTACGATGCCGAATCTTGTATATAACAGGAGGTGCTTCCCACTCTGTGGACTACTCCTACTTTATAGTTGGAGATTAAAGTTTAACTGCACACTTCCAACATCGACTTATAAGCATGCTCAAAGTAAGTGCAAGGGAGCTTTAAAGTATCACACGCTTCCATGTGTTGTCCCAGGATTCTTGAGTATGTCCCCTATGACTGCCTCCGAAATTGTCCTTGTTTCGCTCTTTATTTGAGTTTTTTCTCTTTTTAGCAGCCTTGTCATCCTGAAGAGCAGATTTGACGCAAAATCCCTGAAGTTTACTCAGGGTCTTATATGATAATAAGCCTTGCCCCAGTTCCCAGTCAAACCCCACAAGTAACTCCTGTTTCAATTCGAGAAGGAGTTTGGAAATTGGGGATATTGAAATCGTCAAATGCTAGGGGAGACCCTACCCCTTTTAAATCTATCTGTTTGAAGCCACGTTTCAGTTCATATCCACCAGCCAATGCCACAACTCGAAGACGTGATCATAAGAGCCCCGGTGTAGTGTTCTGTTATCAGTCTGTTTCTATACATCCAAGAGAGATTTGCTTTCGCAGAATATTCATCGCGGCGATGCCTTATCCAACAGTAGGCTTTATTCTGTTGCTCAGATTTCAGGATAGTAGCTACCGTTCTGGCTCCAGTAAACGATTTCTCATTCAGTGTATCAAATCAAGGATCAGTAGTAACTCTGCACGCCAAAGATGAGTAAGCGCCTAGAATGAGAGTTCTCTTCGGGATCGATGAGTCTCTGTGTTTTTTTGGTAAGCTGTCGCGAATTCAATAGCCTTGCACACGACTAAATTTTGCGGGAATGTGAAATTGGCTTGACTGGCAGCTTGTGATTCGGAAAATCAGCTGGCGGCGAGGCAAAATAATATTAAATTGGCACGGTTTGCAGAGCGGATTAATCCTCAATGATAAAGGTTTCAAGGGGATTAAAGAGTCAAACGGTCATACGGTCCCTTCTGAGGCACTGAACTGATATTGCTGCTGGTCTATCGAACGCAATGAACCACCAATCACAGTATGGCATTGGTCAAGATGACAACCAACAGAGCGAAGCGCACCCAGAGTTTGTGAATGAACTTCTACAAACATTACAGGGAGCGATTATTCAACCACCCCTGAGAGACCATGAGCTAAAACTAGATCTGTCCAACGAAAACCAGGTCAAGCGAACCAAGAGAAAGTCAAAATTCACAAAGGAGCAAGACGAGATGATTGTTGACCTTAAGAGGAAAGGCAAATCGTGGATGGATATTGCTGAAATTACGAAAGTGGGGAGTTTCTTGACAGCAAGAAACAGATATCAGGTTCTCATGGGACAGCAGGGTGTGGCGTCAACAGTGTGGAGCTCGGAGGATATCCAAAGTCTTCAAGGTCTTGTCGATGAAGGTGAGCTGGAAAAATGGAGATTTATTTCACGAGAGTTGTACAAACTAACAGGAAAGTTCTTCACGGATTCCCAGTGCAGAGAGTTGGTCCGTGAGCTATTTGTCCAAGCCCCTGAAGAATTTGGCATGACCGAAGAGACTTTGCGAGAGCTTTTGGCTGAAAAGGCTGTCTCTGAGTCCCTCAAGAGGTGATCAAGCAATACGCTCTTATTATACAACACAAAGTGACGCAAAACAAGATCTATAGGACATCTATTGTATACAATCGACAGTCATAAAGCATATAATGCATTGAATTGAAGCGCTGTGTACATTGTCACTCAAAATTGAATCAAACGTGGAAGTCGGTGCTGTCATCAAAGACTCTCTCTGCCTCAGACCTTCTGTCCTCCCAAGGGAAGATCTGGGCCATTTTCTCCTCAACCTCTTCTTCAGCCGCGAGCTCTGTCTTGCTAGAATCAATGTCAATCTTGTCCCACTCATTGGCCAATGAAGGAACGGAGAGAAGGTGAGCCTCGCCCTGCTCGGAGACATCTTTGATTAATTTTGGATTGGAAATCTCATAGATCTCAGCTGCAATATTTCCAAAGTAATGTCTGTTAAACGTCTTCCACCACTTCCCATGGAGCTGTGTCAATATCTCAGCGCCTTTACCAATGGCGCCTCCAACTAACACAGAAGGATCTCTCGAGAGCCATGGCTTAGTGGTACCAATGAAATGGACGTTTCTGATCTCGGATCCGAATCTCAAGAAGGCAGGAACGTACTGGTATCCAGCAGATGGTGTGACATTGAAGGCAAATGGCAACTTTTTCCACTTGCCCAAAAAATATTCGTTCAACAGTCCCTGATCACCACCATCGAAAGATGGGTTCTCATTCAACTGGATGTATTTCATCAACTCTGTAAATATCTTGTCGGATGGCTTTGTGATTAAAATTCCGGAATTGAAGATGTCAGGCCACCCAGCATCAGGTGCAGCTGCAATAGGGAACTCATCCGTAAGAGGTACATCAAAGAAGTCGTCAACCGATGCGATTGGAAGAACATCAGCGTCAAGATAGACCAGCTTGGAATATTTCACCTGCTTCCAAAGCAAGATCTTAGTGTAGGTGGATACAAGGTCCAATCTTCCAAGATCAGCGAGCTGCTCCAGGGAGGTACTGACAATTGGCTGGACATAGATGAGGTCGTCATACACTTCTTCCAAGAGCTCCACGGAACGTGCGGAGACGCCAGAGACTAGAATGGCCAGTTTCTTCTCAGTATTCAAGTCCCTGAGAGCCCTTCCCAGGGTGAGAGCACCCGGAAGATACTTGTCGTTGGTGAGAATCGTAATATAGGCCTGTGTCATTTCTTTATTAGCAATGGGCTATACGCCTTTATTCAAGGTAGGTGCCAAAAAAAAGGGGGGGAGGAAGAAAATGTAAACAAATGATCCAGGCAGTTTGTCTGGCTGCCTCATACTGGGGGACCAGAAAGCCAAAAAAAAAAAAAAAATCCGAAGTGGCGCACTGATAAGGACAATGGGTAAAATAGTCAGGCCATCGGCCAGTCTCGGCCCCATGGATTAGCAGTATAGAGTTGGAACATTCATCGGACTGATAATTGGAAGCATACGGAAAATTTGATCACAAGATCAATTCAAAGTCCTATTTGTGTCCCTTGAGTTCGCCAGATAAGACCACGTTGAGCCCTAGGAGACTTTCGCTAAATTCCAAGTCCCCCACCCCCTCCCCCGCACGCTTACATAACACCTGCGCACATACATGGTAGCCTATGTAGTACTGTCCGGTCTGGTAGGGGACGCCTTCAATCCTTAGGCTTTATTCCTCTATATTTGTGGCCACGACTCACCAGGTCATGTAATCTATAACACATGGCCTCTATCATACTGATGACTTTCGAATGCTCATGCTCCACTTGGTGTGTTTTCCAAAATGCAACCACGATTCGATACGCACTCGGCTACGATACCCACTTCAAGGCTCAAATCTACACACTCTGAACGAGTGAAAATGCATCTAGCAGTAGTGAGTATTGAAATTTTGTACCGTGACTATAAAGAAACCAGAGAAAGAGATCAAACAACAAAACAAAGGGAAGAAGTTAGTATGATGCACATTTAAAGTCCCTTGAGGATGAAGAAAAGCAAGCCCACAACCTCATGGACGCTGCTTGTAGGCAGTGTTGGCAGATCCATTCATAGCAGCACCATTTGGAACAGAAACACCGACAGGCTGTGACATGTGAGCAGAGGCACGAGCATTGGTGCTTGCATTCTCCTTCAAGGTGGTCAACTGTTTGGATCTGAAGTTCTCATAGTGCACATAAGCAGTGGTTTCAATCAAATCCTGCAAGTGTGTTCTGGTCAAAAAGTCTCTCAAGTAAACAAATTCGGACTGATCTGTGTCTTCAACGTTGATAGTACCCCATCTGGTTCTTCTTCCCTTGAAAACTTGGCCATCGATGGTGATGTCGGTTTCAGAGCCAATCACAGCGAATGGAATGATGGACTTGATGCTGCTGTTCAACTCCTTTTCCTCGTCCAACAGGTCCTCAGAGTCAAATGGATACAGGTTCAAGTTGTGGTACTCAAACTCCTTCTGTAATGTCTTTCTAAAAGTCTCACGCTCCTCAAGGGTCAAAGTGTCAGCCTTGGCAATAACTGGGATCACATTGGAGATCTCGGAGAGCTTCTTCAAGGAAATGACATCAAGAGCACGCAAACCAATGTTGTTTGGCTGGATGAAGTAAATCACTGCGTGGACCCTTGTGTCTGGAATGTTTCTCTCACGTTGTGCAGTCAATTCCTTACGCAAGTACAAAGAATACTGTTCCTTGATATATCTCACAATTGGCTCCCAGCACTTGTCGTTGTTGATTTGATCACCAAAGCCGGGGGTGTCAATGACGTTTATATTCAAGCGGACATTGTTCTCAATGAGTTGGTGGTTGGACACCGTGATCTCAGAAGTCTTTGTTATTGGATCAGAAAATGACTTACGTCCATGCGAATCAACCAAGTGGGAGGCAAACAAAGTGTTGACTAATGTCGACTTTCCCAAGCCGGAGTATCCAGCAACAAGGATGTTGAACTGGAAGCCTCTCTTCAACAGACGGTGCTCAATCTGAGTAGTGATGGTGTCGAAACCAACATAGCCCTTTGGCTGAAGGAAGTTCTGAGATGTGGCAGTGGACATTGTGAGAAGAAGGTAGTGACGCTATTCGATTCTTGCTTCTTGTGAAAGGTGGCTTACGGACCAACACCTATGTATCTCTTCTTCTTGCGATATGAACACCAATTCCAGGGGGTTGTATCTTTGTGGTGATCTCCTCCAAGGAGATTCTGACTTAAAACGCGTCCTGTTTTCTGTTTTTGTGACGCGATAATATACACGTTCAAAGAATTTGCCCGTAAGAGAATGGCAGGCAATCGAGATCGAGCGCACTGCACGCGATGTGAATTTCGCGAATCCAGGGTGTGGTGTCTGGATGTTATTCAACAGCCCTTTTTTTTCTTCTTCGAAACCTGTCCAATGGAGTTTGAACAGAGGAGGACATATCCAAGCAAATTTCCAAGCATTAAACAAGAGTTAACAGGATGTCTCTCAGTATCAACCTCGGGAGACTCGCTGGTCTTACCCTCCCGCGTTTGCCGCAGATTACTATCAGACTGAGTCTGCCAAACCCATTTGCTGGGAGTAGTTCTCAAGAGCCAACTACACAACAGCTATCACCAGAGCTTCAGCAACGCTTGGAGGAGTACATGAACAACAGGCCTGTCGAGAAATCACTCTTCATCGACAATGGTCTCTTGAAAGCCGTGCCTAAAAAGAAAGTGTCACACCAGAGAAAGAGAACTAAACAGTTGAAGTCTACGTTGAAGCAATTGCCATATCTCCATCATTTGAACCGTTGTCCATCATGCGGTCACACCAAGAGAGCTAATACACTTTGTATGCACTGTGTTACTCAGATCAAGAACATTTGGAAAGAGGACTTACGCTTGACCCAAGAGACCAAAGTTGTAGAGCAAATTCTTGATCCTGTCGATAAGAGAGTGTTGTATCCAGGTAAGAAACAATCTGAGTATGAGAAAGCACTCGAGAAGAAGGACTACATTGATCGTCGTACAAGAAGCTTGCCAATTTCCAGAAAGTGATTGGGGTGTTCATCAACGAAATGCAAACGGTAAGACAAGAGCTCGAGAAATGGCTAGCGGCCAACATAGTATAATCCCTTGTATATAGCATATCTACACCTGTACTTCAGAACTTCACAGAGAATCGCACGTCACCTTATGAGATCTACAGGCTTTTGTAACACAGTTGATCAAAGCTTGACCATTCTTTACATAATAACACAGCACTTGGAGCCTTCTGTCTTTTCTTTTGGAGGAGCGGATGTCTGTGCCTGTCTTGAAGCTGGTGAAGCAGCCGACTTCTCTTCCGCCTCTTCCTTGACAGGAGAGGAAGACTCTGTTGCCTCGGTAGTAGGAGTGACGTCTTCCGTGAAGGCTGGTGAAGAACCAAAGTTCTGGACCTTGGAGTAGAAGTAGGCACCTTGGTCCTTAGCGATGTCTAGTTCCAATTCAGAAGCCTGTCTAGAGCCGTCACCGCCAGCAAACATACCTGCACCCCATGGAGAAGCACCGTGAACCTCCTCGAGGTTTGTCAACTTTGCAAAAGACTTACCGTAACCCAATGGCACATAGATCATACCGTGGTGGGTGAAAGATGACAGGGAGTTTCTCAGAGTAACCTCTTGACCTCCACCTGGAGTGCCAGTCGAGACAAAGAGACCATAAGGTTTACCGTGAAGGTCACCAGCAGCCCAAAGACCACCAGTGGCATCCCAGAACGAAGAGAATTGCGATGGAACTGTGCCATATCTTGTAGGGAATCCAAAGAGGAATGCATCGTACTCTTTCAATGTTTCCTGGGTGGCCACAGGAATATCAGATGGCTTTGGAGGCGCATGGATAAGTGCCAGCACTTCATCGTTCAAAGTCTCTGGAATCTGGAAGATGTCCGCCTTGCCTCCTCCGGTCTCGATACCCTGCTGAACAGCCTTAGCTAGGGTGGTAACATGCCCGTACGTAGAGTACTGAATGATGGCGATCTTGACCATTGCGTTGTACTTGTTCTATTAAATGCGGTGATAAACTCTTCTATTTGTGTGTGTTTGAACAGGGTACTATCAATCATATAAAAGAGAAATTGGAGGAAAGGACCGGATGTAAATCGTTTTGTCAGCTAAACGTAAGCATATGCGTGTGGCTTTCTACGCGTACGCGGGTGCCACTGCAGGTGGCTGGGACTATATTGTGAGGTTTGCGGCTGTGCCCCGGGGAGCGGGTTCACACTGCACAGCATCGGCCCCCTGTCTACTGGATATGGGGTGAGTTTTTGAAAGGAGATGATGGATAGTCCTACCATCAGACTTCACCACCTGAACCACGAGCACTTCAAACAACTGTGCTACAAAGAATTGCCCATGGAAATACTGGGTGGCACATGGCGGATCCAATTAATAATGGGGTGTTGTTGTACACCCCCATCTGCCCAACAGCCGACTGTCGCTGTATGGCCTGTTCCATTTGACGACGATTGATCAGCCCTTGACTAAGGCATTGGTAATGAGCCTGGCCCTTGGCCCCTGGCCCCTCCTGCACATCCGCGGTCCCGGATACACAGCCTTTTTTTGCGAATTCTTTGGAAACGAGGTGGCCTCGCGGCACATACAACGAACAAAAGGGGAAAGGTTCAATCATCGTGCACACATCGGTATGCGTTTGCGAGGTGATAGGGATTTCCGTATAAAAAGCAGGCTGCATCCCGCGTACTGTACCGGTTTCACCGCTTTGCAGACAACTCAAGTATAGCACAAGCACACATATACAATACACAATGGCTCCAAAGGTTGCAATCATCTTCTACTCCATGTATGGCCACTGTGCCAAACTTGCTGAGGCTGAGAAGGCTGGAATTGAGAAGGCCGGTGGTCAGGCCGACATCTTTCAGGTTCCAGAGACCTTGAGCGAAGAGGTCTTGGCTTTGATGTACGCTGCCCCAAAGTCTGATTATCCAATCGCTACTCTTGAGACCCTTGAGAGCTACGATGCTTTCCTCTTTGGTATCCCAACTAGATTCGGTAACTTCCCAGCCCAGTGGAAGGCTTTCTGGGACTCTACTGGTGGTCTCTGGGCCAAGGGTGCTCTCCAGGGCAAGGCTGCTGGTATGTTCGTCGTCACCGGTACCCCAGGTGGTGGTCAGGAAGTTACCATCCTCAATGCCATGTCCACCTTGGCTCACCACGGTATCATCTACGTGCCATTGGGTTACAAGAACACATTCCCGGAGTTGACAAACCTCGAAGAGATTCACGGTGGTTCGGCATGGGGAGCCGGCTCTTTCGCTGCTGGCGACGGCTCCAGACAGCCATCTGAGCTGGAGTTGAAGGTTGCTGAGATCCAGGGTTCTACTTTCTACACCACCGTCCAGAAGTTCTAAGGGGTCTTGGACTTTCTTTTATTAATTAGACTATAGTATAAATTTCAAGATCTTTGATTTGAATCCAGGTTGCTGAGCTATAGACTGAGCTCTTAGTCAAAGTCGACCGCCTATACTTATGGGTTTCTCCAGGTCTTGCGTATAGCTTCAGTGGAGCCAAGTTTGTCTTCGCGACATATCTGGAACTGGCAAGCGCAGATTGGAGATGATTTATGGCCTTCACTATAACCACAAATTTGAAACTCTGAGGGAATACACCATCTTCAGGAGCCATGAGTCAAATACTTGATCAGATATTAGTGGAAGACGTGAGTTGGATATTTTGGAAGCTATAGCCCATCCACATAGTCTGGCTCGCCCGAGTCCTTTTCCATCATCGCTAACAATACATCAAGATCGCAAAGTACTGTCCTCAGAAGTTTGTGGCGTACCATGAGTGCATCCAGGCCAACAGAGATAATCCAATAGCATGTCTCCCGCAGCAGCAAGAGCTGGCTGGGTGTATCAGAACAGAGTAAGTCGCTGTCATTTACACAAGTGCAAATGGCACCCATTGTAAATCACTAACATCAGGTTTCCATAGTGTCCCTTCTTTCCAGAGGATTATCACAAAGTGCAACTCGCTACTACAAGACTACCAGGCATGTCTCCAGAAGAACATCTCCAAGCAATCGGAGTGCCAACCTCTCCTTACACAGATCAGAGACTGTGCTTCTGGCTGTGTGGATATGGAGAAAGACCCAATCAACAGCCTCCAGAGCCAAAATTGAGTGTATCAAACCCATACATGTATATAAACTGTAAATACAAACTCGAGTTACCGTATCCTAGTCTTTTGAAGCCTACGAAAAAAGTGACTTCAAGACCTTCAACTTTAGACCCATCAACCACCAATGAGCCAGCGTTAATGCGCGCCATACACACTCCAGAGGGCCGTCTGCGAAAATTGTAAGGAAACGAGACCCCAGCATCATGACAACCAACAGCTCGTACGCAACCTCACCCCGCATACCAGCGCTTGACGCCCTGTTGTATTAGCGCACTGAACACCAAGACGCTCTCAGCACATCTCAGGTGGACTACTCCATTTTTGCTTCCCCCTTACACTTTGCTTGTGCCTTGCCGCCCAGTCGGTTAACACTACGTCTGTTGTTGGTTCTTCGAAGACTTCCATATTCCACACTCACAGCCCATCATAGTCATACTACAGGCAACAATTATAACAAATATCACATAAAAATGGACAAGAAACAGATGATATCGCCGTCTATCGACTCGGAGCTGACTACGTATCCGCCACGCATTCTTCTGAATTCACAATCCAACACAGCTTCCAATACAGGAACACCGACATCCAATGCAGTGTCTCCAGCGAGATCCACATCTCCGTCTTTCTCGTACCATCAGGCGCAGAAGGATGAACAGGACTTGGCTTATAAGCACATCAGAGCGTTGAAGCGTTCTAGACTGACACATGACGCCGACAACGGTGAGCAGTACGAAGAGCACTCTGCTGAAGACTCTAACAGTGTGACTAGTCGTTGGAAGAACTCTGTGTCATTCGACACTGTTGCGATTGAAGGAAAGAAAAGAGGAGATCTCGACGGTGTACGACGTGGAAGGTCATCTTCGAGGTACCACGACTCTGACGATGGGTCTGAAGACGATGACAGCTACGTGGACCATGACCCGCACATCGAAGGCTATGAGGGCCAGAGATCTCGCTCTCCAATGGGTTCCAGGGTTGAGTCGCCAAGTCGAGGAAGAAGGCTTCTGTTCAACACTTCGTTGAGAAACATTGACGATATGGATAACATCAAAAACACGTTTGGGAGTGATGGGTTTAGAAGGGACTACCCTACAAGAAGTGCAGTGGACCTGGACTCTTTCACTCTGAACAGATTTTCTGAGCGTTTAAATCACAATGGGTGTGTATGGGTCGCTTATATCACTGGCAGACGTCATACCTGGGTCGCGTTGGATTACGTTATTGCCAGGTTGATTAATGATGGCGACCATTTGGTGGTGGTTTCAAGAGTCCCACTATCGCATGAAGAAGCTCTAGTGGAGGAGTCTGGCCTGCAGTATCAGAAGAAAAATGAGATTGACCCAAAGATTTTTGAGAAAAAAGCTCATAGAATTATGAATTACATTGATGGATTGGCTGACCCTAGCCTCAAGATTGGTCTCACCGTGGACTTGTTCTTGTCATCCAGCACAGACGAAGTTCTTGATAGATGCATTGATATCTATGAGCCACATTTCATTGTTGTTTCTTTCAAACCAAGTGTCAAGTTTCTGGGATCCAAATCCTGGTTGAAGACGTCGAGAATTTCTCACAGATTGATCAAGAACTTCCCGCTACCAATACTTGTTGTTCCCGCACTCACATCAAATCATTTTGAGGTTGAGATATTTGAGGAACTGGGCGAGAGGAAACATTGGGATGTGAATTTAACAGAGTTGAAAAAGAGGCTGTTTGAACTAGATGAGAAGAAGACGTTAATTCCAGATGCTCAACTCGATCAGCTTCTGCAAAAGAGGCTCAAGGAACTGTCTATGGTACATCTCATGGACGGCACGGCATCATCACTGAACTCCGTTGCTAGTGGAGAACCTGAGAATACAGATACTGATACTGATTCTCTTGTCAGTGAAGTCTCATCTGGCACCGAAACATCTGATGAAAACGCCGATGACGATGACAATGAAACGGATCCTTATCTCAAGGTGACGGAGACTGTGAAGAAGAAGAGAGACGAGTTGAAGAAGCATTTCAAAGAGATTTCCACCAAAGATATATCTCCTCGTTGGTATCTGGATAATCTTTTGAAAGTCAGTGATGTTACCTCGAGAGTTGGTAGAGAATTGGAAGCAGCAGCCAGTAACAGGGCTACTGCTGATTTGGTTCGTTCTTTGACGGGCATGCCTAAGTTGGAGAAGCAGAAGTCGATGTTGGATGTATTGGGGGATGATCTTGACGCAACCTCTAGGAGCAGTAACGTTGCAAATCTGAAAAGGCAGTTGACTCATGCTAATACTTACACCGGCACGAACATAGGACATATAACACCAAGCAATGGGTCTGTGACTACGTCTTTGAAATGGAAATTGGGACCACATACGAGAAATGCGCCATCACCAAGCTCTTCCTCTTTAAGAAAGACTCGGTCGAACGTCGATTCTAAGGGGAACAAGATCACATCCTCATCTTCATCATTGACATTTGCTGAGCCTAATAACACTCTTCAGTCTTCCATCTCGCATGATACTGGTTCAATGCGTGAATCGTTGCTGAGAGCACAAAGTGAATCTGTGGTTCCCACGATGAAGAAGACAAAGAAGGGATTCCTCCGTGGATTGTTCTCCAAGCGTAGCTAATCTATATATATAGAGAGAGAGGGGAACGTCGGAAACTACGATATACATATTCTAGATATATCTATGGCTAGATCTGTATGGGTTTGTATTTCTGTGGTAGTAGCCACTACATATATATATGTGTGTTTATCGAGCATATCGGATGAGAAAACGCCGAAAAGCCGAGTGCCCAAATTTCTCCACACTCGCGCACAAAGTTCTGGAGGTCTGCACCGCAGCGCATCTCCGAATCTCTCTTCTTCTTCTTTTACAACTTAGGCTTGAAGCAGATTAAGTGATTTGACCCTCAGATAACTTCATAACTGTCATTGAGCCTACGCCCTTTTGTTGGAGACAACGTCTGATACTTCACCTAGTTGTGTTTTTTATCTGTTTGCTGCATCTGCCCCACTTCCTGTTTCCCCAGGTTTCACTCCCAAATCTCAAAGACCGCCACCGCAGATAAGAGAACTAAATCATGCTGAGAACCATTCCGAGAATTGGCCTCAGAGCCTCTAGAAGACCTTTTTCATCCACATATATTGCACATTCCGGTGCGGCGCCTGTGGCTACACCTGTCAAACGCGTGGGCGCCTTCCGTGGAGGCCTGTTGGGGTTCTTCACAGGCGTCAGCATCACATCCGGGGTTGTGTACTACTACGTTCTGGAGGAGTACAACAACAGCAGCAACCTGATCATTAAGGACGTGTTGAGCCTAGCCAGAAGCATCAGGGTGCTGGAAGAGCACGTCAAGACCCTGGAGCAACAGCAGGCCTTGAAGAAGTGATGGCCTCTCCTACTTATTTATTGATGTTTTTTATTCTACACATGGCTGATACCGTGTGTGTCTCCTCCTTGAATGGCAATCCGTTCTTCTATTGCTCTGTAGCCGAAATGAACCCATGTCCTTTTGCGCCAGCTTCTAATCTGGCGCCCAATGGCTGGAGGCCGAATTTACGGTTTACTGGTGTGGGGCCCCTCTTTCTTCTCTATGTATGGCTGTTAGGCGGCCCGACAAATTCGATGGGAGTCGGACCCGCCCAATTCCACGAACCGCCAACCGCCAACCGCCAACGTTTGGAAAACGGGCAATCGGCGTGCGCGCTTTCAGCGCTTTTTGGAACAATAAAATCGAGTCATCCGCCCGTCGATTGTTCATCCATCTAGGACAACAGAAGGAGAGGACCAAAACAGTACTAGAAACTCACAAACTCGAAGCGCAAGAATCTTCCACCCGCTTCAGTGGAACATACAAGAGCAACGAATACAACGCGCAGCTGACACGAGGAACCACATTCTCGGCGAATTTGCCACATCGTATCGCCAGCTCTGATCTGATCGTGAAAGATAGAGAGACACAGAGACAGAGAGAGAAGGAGGCCACTAATCAGCCTTGTCATAAATACCAGAAGAATCACGACGCTCAGAACTGCAGCACGGAGCGGTAAGGAACCACATACACACACAGAGCTACAATGAGCACCAACCGCAGACCGTCCATGGCCGAGAGGAGGTCTTCCGTCACGCACCCTGAAGGTAGCGGCTCCAGCACCACTCAAAGAAGGCCATCAGTAGTGCCACACCTGGCTGGGCTGGAGAAACCGATCCCTGAGTCAATTCCGGACCAGTGCGATGTGGTCATCGCAGGAACGGGTCTTGCCGAGTCCATCTTGGCCGCTGCTCTTGCGTGGCAAGGAACAAACGTGTTACACATTGATGCTAATTCATATTATGGTGACAGTACAGCAACATTGACCATTGACCAGCTAAAGAATTGGGTCCAGGGTGTTAATAACAAGACAATCAAGGGTTACAAAGACGCTGTGCTCTACATCCCTCGAGGTAACAATAGCAGTGCTATGTCCTCCAAGGACTTTGGTATCGATCTCTCTCCAAACATCCTATTCTGCAAATCCGATCTGCTCTCTCTGCTAATCAAGTCTCGTGTGTACAAATACCTCGAATTCCAACCACTCAGTTCGTTCCACTTCTATGAGAATGACAACTTTGAAAAGATGTCAAGCACGAAACAGGACATCTTCACTAATCAGACGCTTTCTTTAGTCACCAAGAGATCGCTGATGAAGTTCATCAAGTTCGTACTTGATTGGGAGAACCAGCAACCTCTATGGGAACCCTATAAGAAGAGTTCCATTGAAATTTTTCTCTCTGAGCAGTTTAAATTGGAAAGGCCACAGATTTACGAGTTGATCTTCTCCATTGGGCTTTGTAACAACAACGAGATCCTCACACCAGAGGCGTTGGCAAGAATCAAGAGATACTTGGTGAGTTTCGACGTGTATGGGAACTTCCCAGTGATGTATTCGAAGTATGGAGGAGCTGGAGAGATCTCTCAAGGGTTTTGCCGCAGTGCAGCAGTTGCTGGTACAACTTATAAACTCAACACCAAATTGGTATCCTTTGATCCAAAGACTAAGATCGCACAATTCACCGACGGTTCATCGATCCGTGTGAATGAACAAATCATTGTCTCCCCTTCACAGCAACCAGAGAAATCGCATTACAAACCAAAAACGGAGTATGAGATTCAAAGATTAACAGCCATTGTGAAAAAAGAGTGTAACCAATGGTTTGAAAACGGAGAATCTGCTGCCATTGTTGTCTTCCCAACAGGGTCTTTGGAGAGTAACAACAAACAAGCTGTTCAAGCCATTATCATGGGTGATGGAACCGGTATAACAGCAAAGGGGACTTGTGTCTGGTACATGAGCACCATTGAAACCGGTGAACAAGGTCGTAAGGATTTGGAGGCTGCTTTGAAGAACATGGAAGACTCTATTCTAAGAGAGACCTCCGATTTGGATACCCAGGACTTCTTTGACAATTCAAACGGTATCCTCAATTCTGTTAAATTGGGTCAATCTTTCAAGGATTTCGTTCCAAAGGAGAAGATTCAATACCTTTTGAAGTTCTACTACGTACAAATGACCACTCTGCCTCATGGTGGGGTTGTTGTCCCTGCAGAGTATAAGAAGAACTCGATCTTTACACAAGATGAAACGGATGCCCCGGATAGAGGCGTTATTTACTCTTCTTTGCCTTCCAGTGAGATCTCTTATGACGGTGTTATCACCTCTGCTAAAGTGATGTATGAAAAGATTGTGGGATCTGATGATGACTTCTTTGATATCGATTTCGAAGACGATGAAGACGAGAATGACTTTGCAAACAGTGCTAATTTGGATTCCTCTGCTATTGATGATGATGATGATGATTTGGGCGGCCTGGATAACTCTGGCGCTGCTCCAGTGGAATTTGCTGAAGACATGGAACTCTAATTCTATATATAGTATAAAATCTTATTGTCGCTTGCATTCTCTTGTAGTTGGTAAGGAAAGGGGAAAAAATCCCAACTACCTACACTTCGACTGCTTAAGCTCTCAGTTGAAAGGGTGAGCTCCCTGCCAAGGTCCCTGCTCATAATCATACAATGGAGATGTCCAGGTGTTCGCGCTCACCGGCGTTTATAAGAATTGTGACTATGAAAATTTTTGCTGTTAAGGCCACTCCACACTGTTTTTCGCGGGCGTGTGTGTGTGTGTGTGGGTCTGTGCAGGCTTTTTTTTTCAACATACTTTTGCACTACTGTGAACACCACCATCGTACGGAACCTTTTTTTCTTTCTCTTCATAGTACTGAGCAGGTTTTACCAAACGCTGTCGACGAAGTCTACCTTTAGTACAAAGAAAACTTTATTCCATAAAAAAAATGTCTGACGTTGAACAGGTTGAGCAGGTTGTTGTTGAGGAGTCTGGTTCCATCACCATCGAGGACGCTTTGAAGGCTGTCCTCAGAACCTCTTTGGTCCACGACGGTTTGGCCAGAGGTTTGAGAGAGTCTTCCAAGGCTCTTTCCAGAGGTGAGGCCCAGCTCTGTGTTTTGTGTGACGCTGTCACCGAGGCCTCTATCGTCACTTTGATTGAGGCTTTGTGTAACGAGCCAGAGACCAAGATCCCATTGGTCAAGGTCTCCGACGCCAAGCTCCTTGGTGAGTGGGCCGGTTTGGGTAAGATCGACCGTGAGGGTAACGCCAGAAAGGTTGTTGGTGCCTCCGTCGTTGTTGTCAAGAACTGGGGTGCTGACTCTGAGGAGAGAAACATCTTGATTGAGCACTTTGCCAACAACTAAGTTGTGTCCTTCGGCTAGACAGAAAGAAAAAGAAAAAGTAACCCTTTTTAAAGTATATCCATTTGTACTGTACTTTTGTTGTAGAATGTGTCGTTAACTCATCAGATTTGGGGAGGGGAGGTATATATGAATAAGTGACTATAAGAACACAGGGATGTCTATGGCAGTTTCCTCTGCTTCTTGAGGTAAGGGACTTGAAGTAGGATCACCATTATCAAGAGCAATATGTACGTTACCTGATGGAGCCACACTCTGTTGTTCGTTCTCCTTTATAAAGTACTGCATTTGTTCTTCTCTATCACTCAATTGTAGCATTTTGAAATCAAAAACCGTCCCAGTGTAATTTTTAGGTAGATCATTACCAAAGAGACATAGAAGATTGAGACTTAGGATGTTAAAATCCCTTTTAAATTTACACTTGTTCGAAAGCTTTATGGCTCTGAGGGCCATGTTAAAAAGTGAGAACTTGTAACAACTGATATCCACTTGTGAAGGAGTAGATACATGTAGGTCCTCCAGTATGGATCTGTCATTGGGTAAGTACAACGAAGAGTTCCCCATTTCTCCCTTGGATATGATGGCAAGCTTCATGTTCTTCCTGTTCTGCGCCGATGCATAGAGATAGATCTCCTCACTGTTGATGTCCTTCAAATCTTTTAACGCATCGTAGAGCACAGGTGCCCTAATCATGCCTTCCAATACCAAAGAGTCCTGGTCCAAGTCGAATCCAGTGCTGCTGTTGGCCTCAAAGTCCAAATTGACATAGGTGGCAAACTCACACCGCTCTGTGACCTTCGCATCCTCGAATATGACGACGAATGAATGACCCTGGCCCTTGTAGATCATCGTGCACTGTGTTCCTGGACCCTGGCCCTGTGTCTTGTTCACGAGCGTAAGACTCTCCACTATTGGGACGACATCCACTGTGAACTTTGTCTCGTCATCACCGTCATTGTTGGTATTATTTCCCAAGGATGCGTTATAAGTGTATGTGCTGAAAAGGCCCTTTTCCAGAGTGAGTTCTACTCGACAGATGTGTGAGTTCTCTGTGATGAAGCCAAGGCCGTCTTCTGTGATATTCACCACCACACGGGAGTTCACAGCGGCAATTGCGCCGAGGATGCTGGAAATGTGCGACACAGAGGTAGTCGATGCACTGAATTGGCACTCCGGATCCTCCAGCATTTTAAACTCAATAGCGTTTTTCTCCTTGTCACACACACAGCACGCATTTGATGTGCAGTGAGAAAATATCAACACTCATTTAAATGAAAACTCCCCCACACACACACGCTCTGATAATGGCAATAACCAGGGGGCGGAGGGGAATAGTAAAAAAAAAAAAAATACATACAAAGACAGTAAGATAAAAAGGGATGACAACGAGGAGAAGACAACAGCTGGGAATTGTCGGTGGCGCTTTGCTGTTGGGCGCCGCTGGATACCTTTGCTACCAGTACCTCTTTGAAGAGAGCAACGAACACACGGAAACGGAACGTAGAAGGACGAGTTACACAAGAAGACGTATCACCATTGTGCTTACTGATTCCATCATTGCTTCGGGGCTCCCACTGAGTGAGATCCTGCTCAAGACCACAGATGTTGTTCTAGTGGTGCCTCCGACGTTGACAAGGGAAGACCTCAATGACGAGATTGATTCTAAGAGCATACACAAGCTGATTGAGTGTGATACAATGGACGGCGTATGGTCTGTTGTCAAGCATCTGGGCAGCGAACTCAACTTTGTCGTCACAGATGACCTTGCAGAAGACATTCCTGAGGGACTACAACGATTTGTCGGTGAAATAGTGGAGCTGAATCAAAACTCCACAGTCATCAACGAGTCTATTCTATCCTCCATTGTTACATAGGCATACATACATACATGCACACGTACACTTCATCCAGTGATATTTCTGTTCTTACCGAACACAACGCCCTCCGAGCTCTGCGATGCGCCCTTCATGTACCCATACTCAAGAGAGCTCCATGTTGATGACAACTGTGTTGGCTTCCTTGGTATTTTTGGTGGTGCCTGTTTGACACTGAGCTTCGGGCCTAAAACCGATATATCAGGGTTCTTCCCATGTGCGTATCTGGACAATGATACTATCGTCTGCAAAACACTGGCGATATCACCTTCTTCATAAAGATCCACTGTTTGGAAAGTCTCATCCTCCGGAATCCCATACGACTTGACAAACGCTAGGAAGTTTGCAATGTTCTCCATCTGCAATTTTTTTGTTGTTAGTATAAGAATAACACATGTTGAGCATCCTGCTATAGACTCACCTGTACAAATGGGAAGTTGCTCTCCTTGTATTTCACATGGCCTCCCAGCGCATTGCATAGTCTGCTTTCAGTTAGTCCTCTCTCTTTTTAGTCACCAACTTCAATGCTGGATGCAAAAAGGAAAAGGAAAAGAAAAGAAACTCACTTGCCCAGCACAACGCCGCTCTTTATGCACTCAATGAACTCCTGTGGTGGGTTAGGCTCGTTTATGAGCTGAAAAATCCAGTGCTTTGCATTCTGCGCTAAATCTTTATCATATTTGCTTCTTCTTAGCTCTCTAAGATCAGCGTCCAATGACGAAACGTCCGCCTTTTGTTGGTATGGGTCCATTTTCTGTTTATCACTGTTTTCTTATTGCCAGAAAGAGACCAAATGATTCAAAGAATCAATCTTAAATTTAAATTAAATATATAAAAACAAAGGGGCAGTGCCCATCTCATTGCAATGACACCTACATATTAGGCTCTGGAAGCCCTTGGAGATTATACGGGCTGCGGGCCCTACCATAATCCGTAATTCCGTAATCCGGTCTAGAACGTACGACCCAATGTAGTAAAATACAAACAACAAAACTTTAACTTGACACAATATTTGTACTTTAAGATCCAGCGGTGGAGAGCTGGGAAGAACTTCTCAGGCCAACCCCAGACTCTTCTTTCCCCCCCCCCTTTTTTTTTGCTACTTCAGTGTGCTGCCAAAAGAGAATGGACTTCCTCAAGTCTTTGTGGCCCAACACCTCGTCCAACGTGATAACGATCCCTCAGCACTTGGAGGGATCAATGGAAGACGATCTGGATCTGAAGGTGAAGTCGCTGGCTTATTTATTTCGAAGACTCGGCGTGGAATCTCTCCCATCTTTCTTAAGCGATGGAAATGGGATCTACACGTTCCCTACCTCGGATACCCTGGGTAATGATAAGCTGGATGCCATTTACAACAAGCTGGAATTTGAAAGAATTCTCGTATCAGATGAGCATAGAATCCTGATTGATTGGTTTAAGAACAGATTTAGATCTATTTGCATCTTGTCGGGTCCTCCATCATCGCCCTTTGAGCGTCAATTGGCTAAAAACTACAAGTTCACAGTGCTCAAATCAGACTCATCGGATGAAGTGTACATTTCCAGTTTATCCAACTCAGATATCTATATGGAACACCCCATCGATATGTCAACAAAGAGATCTATTGTTGAACAGGCTCTAGATTCCCAGAGACAACTCAGGCCGAGCTCAAAGAGATTCTTCAACAGAAATGACAGATCGATGATCATCCTCAAGTATATCCAGAATCTTAGTGAAATCGTACAAATCGAGAGAATCTACAAGGCTA
This sequence comes from Petasospora taoyuanica, assembly GCA_030567055.1. Taxonomy (NCBI): domain Eukaryota; kingdom Fungi; phylum Ascomycota; class Saccharomycetes; order Phaffomycetales; family Wickerhamomycetaceae; genus Petasospora; species Petasospora taoyuanica. The sequence continues at coordinate 25,161 of JAKUBZ010000044.1, forward strand.
CACTGCTTTCGAGGCTCGATGATCTCAGGCAGAGCTCCATGAGCCAGATAAGAGAGGTCATTGAAGAAGACGAGGAGCCGCAATCAGACCACTACAGCCATACAGAAGAGAATGGTGTACGCGTGTTTCCTTCGAGCACGCTAAGGGCCAGGTCAACGTCTCCTATTAGGAGATACTCCACAGAGCCAAAGCCCCCACCACCACTTTCACCAATGAAGCTGAATAACCACACACTCGTACCTCCAAATTCCAAATTCACACCGCCATCGTCACCTAATGCATCTTCTACTTCACGATCCAAATCCCCTTCAAGACCTCTGAGATCACGGTCAACATCACCTGTGAAGAGCCTCAAGAAGAAGCAGTCGATGACTTTGTTGAGGATGGACAAGTCTCTTTCAGACGCCTCCGACACTGAAGACTCTCTGCCTGACGAATCACTGCTTTCAAGAGATGAAATAGCCGCTATCCAATCACAATCGGAGCAAGCCGTGCTCTTGAGAGTCGACAGAGAGCGTAAGCTCCTGAAATCTGTTTGATCTGACACTAAGCATACATATACAACACATTCCATATCCATTCTCTATTATATATATATATATATATATATATATATATGTATATACATATACATGCACATCTTTATAGCTATCAGTGTCTACAACGTAACCGGTAATATATATGTACAAGCTTGTGTATAATAAATCAGACCTTGTGTCTGGCGGATGGATCCACGTGGAGCGGCGACCAGACACCTCTCACAGATTCATTTATACTCTCCACCTTGGAGTTTCTCTTTCTGAGCTGTTCACCACTGGCCTCTTTCAGCAGGGCCATCTTGTTTTGAACATTATCAATGTTCAAGTTACGCACACAGATGGCTTTTTCCCTGCCGTTGGCATACTCTCCCTTGACCACCGGGTGCCCGGCCTTCTGCACGACTCTGAACTCGATCTTTGGATGTTGCTGGGCATAATGATCCAGCCTGAGCTTCAAGAAGTCTCGAAGCCCCTGTGAAGACCCTCCAGCCTTGTCGAATTGTAAAGTGATGCGCTTGCACGCGAGCACAAAAGCGCCCACTCCGTTCTGTAGCACTGGGAGACGGGGAACAGGCTTGATGGGCATCTTGGACTTCTGTGTGTGTGTTTTTTATATATGTTCTGGGATACAAAAGGAACTGATATGTTATTGCAGTATTACGTCCCCCTCCAGTCGATGTGGGCTCTTTTTTTTCTGACTTCCCAAAAGCGTGATGTGGCGCGCACCATTATTTGCAATTTTGTATATTAAGCCGCTGTTGCTCCACAATTTATCAACTATCCAAGCTTTAATCAAAAATGTGGTGTGTTCCCAATGCTCAACAGAACAGCCACAGACCGTGTAAAGAACCCCATCCTGAAATGTCTGCGCTGTTTCAGTGGTGCTGCAAGGGCACGGAAGGAGGAAGCCTCGATCATCTCCACACTGGACGTCTTGGCGGGGGTATCACCTCCACTGAACAACATCGACACAGTAACAAACGACTCTGTGATGTTCTCCTCGGGTCTCCTTGTGAAAGACAAGGCCGCACTGCTGCTAGCGAACCGTGTGCTGGAGTTCGAGCCTAAATACGAAATCAAGAACGGGTTCATAGTGGAGTTTGATGAGCAGTCTCTCCAGTTCCTCAGACTTATCAACCCACAACCCGACCTGTTCGTCCTCGGCCTGGGACAGCAAAGCAGGATCTTAAGCCAGGCCAACTTGCGACTCTTTCAGGATCTGGGAGTACGCGTTGAAGTCTCCGACACAAAGAACGCTGCCAGAAGCTTTGACCTCTTGGCTACAGAAAGACCGAGCCAAGTTGGTGCAATTCTTCTCCCTCCAAACGTATAGCCACCTATTTATTCATTCCTCTATTTATTCATCTATTTATTTACTCATATACAAGATATACTTCAGAAAAAAAAACTGTTCAAGTATGTCGTTTTTTTTTTACATCTATATAGGCTCACCAGTCGTCGTCATCCTCCTCGTCTTCATCGCTATCAGCTCCCATCTTGCCAGCTCTGGCCTTCAAAGCCTGAGCCAAGCCACCGGCCAAGCTGTTCTCCTCCTCTTTCTTAGCCATTAAAGCAGCAGCAAGGCCACCAGCGAGGCCATTCTGAGCGCCATTGTGTTGTGTCGTTGCTGTTGTTGTTGTAGCAGCAGAGGCAGGCGGAGGTGGAGGTGGTGCAGCCCTGTTCTGGGTCTGAGTAGGTGGCGCACAGGCAACAACGTACGCACCTGGGACCCAACCTTCCTTCGATCCATCCAATGTCTTCGCCAACCACCAGCCATTGGTCTCCTGTTTCAAAATGTACACAATAGTATCCTTGGTGATTGGCAGCTCCGAAGCTGCACCAGTACCGACAAAGTCATAAGCTGCTTTGAAAGTTGGGAACTCCATAGTGGAAGAGGCAGGTGGAGGTGGTGGAACACTCTTCTGTTGCACTGGCTGTTGTTGCTGAACGGGCTGTTGCACTGGCTGTTGTTGCTGAACGGGCTGTTGCACTGGCTGCTGTCTCTGCGGAGCAACTGGTGGAGCCTTACGCTTCGTAGTGGTACCATTGCTCTGAGGATGGTAAGCAGCAGACGCAGCAGCAGCAGCAGCAGCATCTGTGACGGAAGAGCGAGCCTGTGGCTGTTGTCTCAATGTAGGAGCTGGAGGTGGAACCTTTCTCGCGGTGTTGGTGGATCTGACAGCACCAGCTGTGGCAGCACCAGCTGTGGCAGCACCAGCTGTGGCAGCACCAGCAGATCTGTAAGTGTTACGTGGTGTAAAGTCCAATGCTCCTCCGAAAATTTTCTTCTTAGGCTTTGGTCTCGAAGTGGAAGCCGCAGGACGACCAGCACGAACACTGATAGTACTCGACTTGTACAAGTCACTGTTCAATGGTGCAGTCTCGCTGACAGCAGATTTGACAACGTGGAACTTGCCGGGCTTCTTCTGATACTTGATGGTTGTGTCAATCTGGATAGCAATGTTACCATTCAGCTTCTTCAATTGAGTGATGAATTCCGTCTTGGACCACAAGTTGATAAAGGCATCTACTGTCTGTGCTGCCTGTGAGACTGCAACCCAGTCATCCTGAAGATTGGTCAGCCCCATGCATTTTATATTCGACACAGGGATTGCCAATTCTGTGGTATAAGATGCCTTTCTGTCAACAACTTGATGAGCAACAACGTAGACACTAGAATTAGTGACAAACACATGTCTTGGTAATCTCTGCGAAGATCTTCCAAACTTGGAGTGCAACACTTCACACTCACTGGAGAAGATCACATTTTCCTTAATACCCGCTTGGTTCTTGATGAAGGCACCCTTGGAGTTTCTCTCGTTGGCATTCAAATAGTCACCCATGAACTGTCTGTAGCCCAACAAAGACATTGAACGGCGTTCTTTTCTGGACCCCAGCAGCCTAGTACCATAATCACGCAACTGCTCGTACTGGTTACCCCCGATTCTCTCTCTCCAGAATCTCTGAATCTTGATAGCAGAATCAATTCTTTTCTTGATGAATCTTCTTATTGCTCTCTGAATTCTGGCAGCCATATTGTGCCAGTATCTGTCTCTCAAAGACTCCAAACCGAACAGTGTCTCTGGCGTCTTGATAAACACCTTAGTGGTACCCATTTGGTATTCTGAAGGTGGAATAGCAGAGTCCCTCAACACATGTAGCACGGCGTCCTTGATTTCACCTGTCCATGTGTAGTCACCGGCATATGAACATTGAGGAGACAACAGATAGAATCTCTCCACAAACTTCTCAAACGTCTGACGATATGCGAAACCTGCTCTTCTGATTCTCACGTTCTCTTTGAGGCCCAAGTACTTGATCTGATGGAGCACCTGCTTGTCATCAAACTCCGAAGCAGATCTGTTCTGGTTAGGCTTGATAGTTCTGATGTAAGAAGGCTGTGATAGAGACAAGGTCTCCACCAATTCATTAGCAGACTTGATGATCTTGTCACCTGCCGTTGGAGGTCTCTTTCTCGAGCTATGGTCCACTGGCTTAGGGAACAGTGTATGTATAAATGAATTTTGAGACGTGGAAAGCATCTCCATTAGATCCTTTTGTAACTGATCCTTGTTCTTATCAGTCATACGACTTATATCGTACGACACATCACCAGCGTAATGCTTCACCAAAAACTTTGACTGTCTCAACTCGAAATGCTGGTTTGAAGTCATCAGGTTCAATCTCTGAGCAAAGGAAGAGTCACTTTCGTCACTCTTGGCATGAGCAGTGGCACAAGCGTCATTCAAAGCTGCAAGGATACCTGGAGGTCTCTTTGCCTCAATCAAATCGACAACGACTTTGTTATTGAAGAACTGGATCGGAGTCCATTGGATCTGCTCACGGACGTACTCGTCCTGCTCAGACTTCAGCGTCAATTGGATGAAGATCTGTTGAAGTTTCTCATTGACGTAGTTGATACAAAGCTGTTCGAACGAGTTGTGCTCAAAGATCTCGAAACCGTAGATGTCCAGGATGCCAATGGACTTTGACTTCTGGCCCTTGTTCAACACCTTGTTCAAGATGACGATGATGTGGTCAAACAACTCAGAGTAAAGCGCTGCAGCCAATGCATTCTTCACCGCTGTGGCCTGTGTGGGATTCAATGGGATATCGTACGTTTCGCTCATCGTGGTCATGACTCTGGTCTTCAATGAGTTGATCAGCGTTTGTTCGTCCACAGCCAATAGGTATGCAACGAACTTTGTCACAGAGTTGTCTCTAATTTGAGCGTTACCTTGTTCATCCTCCACAAAAGTGACGTTACCAAGCCACAATATGGCAGCGATAACCTTGAATATCTCGTCTTGCTGTGCCTTGTCGATACCAATGGTGTGCATCGCCTTGAGCGTGTCTTGGAAGTCCTTGGCGTCGTCGATGGAGTCCACTGACGTCGTACCAGAGGTGTATAAGTACTGCTCTGGGCCCTGGATACCATACGACTGTCTGTACTCCCCTGGTGCAGCCTTTGTCAGCTGGTAAAAAATATGGAAGTTTCTCTCGTTCTTCGTCTGCCCGACGACTCTCTGTTTCTCAAGTAGATAGTTGGTGATCTTACCACTCACAGGCTCAAACTGCGGGTTAAAGTTGATTTCGAGGTATTTCCCATGTCTCGAGGAGTTGTCATTACGCAGTGTCTTTGCACACCCAAAGGACTCCAACAATGGATTTGTGGCGAGAACGATGTCCTTGATCTCCTTGATAGACTCATTTGAAGTTCCCTCTGCCGTAGCAACGGCGATGTACTGCATGATTCTCTTTGCCGCCTCTGTTTTGCCCGCACCAGACTCACCGGAGATGATCACGCACTGCGACTCGTTGTAAGCCTTCATGTTGTAAACCATTGACTCGGCAACGCCAAACACATGAGGTGGCACCTCTAATCTGTTCTTTCCCTCATACGAGCGAAGCACCTCATCGGTGTAGATCCCCAAGTCTCGGAATGGGTTCACTGATATCAACACATGTCCGATGTAGGTGTAGATAGTACCGTTGTGGAATCTCTTCTTTAAGTTGTCGTTGATGGCATCGTCGGTGATCTTGGTCAGCAACGTCAAGTCCGAGACACCCACCTCCCTTTTTTTACCCGTATCAAAAGTGGCCTTTTGGATACCATTGTTGCGCTTAGGTGGCTGCTGCTTGGAAGCAGCGTTCTTTCCACTTCTCCTGGTGATACCCATTGGCAACGCTCTCTGTGACTTTTGTTGTTTGTGTTTTCTTGTCGCCTTGACTCTCTGTTGATCTAATAGCCAGCGTTTGACCTATATACAAAATGAAACCTGTTTTTTTCTTCCAATTTGTGCAGCGACAGTATATATGACCAAGTTATTACAGGCCGCTCAGTTCCTGCTTACAAGATGGAGTGCTTGTCAATTAATGATCGAAGGCTGTGTGTTACAATTGCCAGCTCGGCATTTTGCACTTTTCGGGCCTGTGATGCCGAATATTTGAGATAGCCCCCATCCGCACACCGCCTAATCTCGCTGGTGTTTGGGTTAAATGGAGTAATTGAAAATGGATGTGATGATAGATATTATAAATGGTCATATTCCTACGTCCAGACATTATTGTGATGTATAAGTATACATGCTTACCCAATTGGTGTACTTCATGAATCCGTGTATGACTAGGCCCTATATATATCTAGTACGAATTAATTGCATGCATATATATATATATATATATATTAATTAATTTCTGCGGATCACAGTGAGAATTGGAAGCAGTTAAACGAGATACTATACCAGGCGGGAGAAAATACATATATATATATATATATAGATCAATTGGAATATCAAAAAATATTAAATTACAATACCCATGTGAAGGCAATACTGAGTAAATAATTAGAATAGGAGCTGTGAAGGAAAGAAGAGTGATTGATGATCAAAGAGGCAAGTTACATATGACTATGTCATAGAATTAGAAAGAGTCCATGCTTGTTGAATCTTTCTTAGGGGCGATGGTCATCAGATCCAAGACTTTCCGAAAGTGTTACACAACCTAGAAGCGGGCTATGGTACAGACTCGAGGGAGAAGGTGAACCCCATTTGGTGATATGCATGCAAGATTTGACCGAGTGCACATGTTGGACGAAAGTTGAGTATAAATCTTGGATTTAGTTGCCTATTCAATCGATCGTTGGCTCATCTATGTTTGGCACTTGAGTTGTTAAGTATAAACCTTGGAAGACAGACAATCCACTTCCGTATACTGGTACTGGAAAAGACCATAACGGGCAAGCCCTCTCATGACAAACAGTTGTCGCGCGGGTGCCTGGACCGCCACCCCCCTGAGACGTACGTTATTATGCGGGGACCCCACATCCGCAGGAAAAATGAGGTGCAGATTGACTCAAGAGATCTGCATATATATATATGATATTCAACGAGAATTTCAACGAGCTTTGAACAATAGTAGCAGGTGATAGGCTACTGCACTGACCAGTGGGCCATCTGGCGGGGGGCCAATCCGCATTTGGTCCTTCTCTATGTGCGTGTATATATATATATATATATATGTATAGACGGCCTTCCTCATGGCATGAACGTATAGTCTCTTTATAAAGGATAACATAAAGCTACTTAATGAGATTCAGTCTGCTTTCAGGGCTAGCATTGGCCTCTGTGGCGAACTCGCTGAGTATTTTGTTTGAAGAGTCCGACAACTCGATCCCGCTGTTTGTTAACAAGGACTCTGACCCGTTGGCTGTGATCGTCGATGGTGAAGGTGAATGGCCGGGTGTCATTAGAGCCTCGAATGACTTTGTCAAGGACTTCAAGGCTGTGACAAACGTCTCTGATAGTGCAATTGCGCAGAATTTAACAATTTTTGGTGATGAAAATGATTACAATGTTGAAGCTGAGACCGCCATAATCATCGGTACCGTGGGTAAGTCTTCGTTGATTGACTATCTTGTGGAGCAAGGTGCCATCAACATAACCGAAATCGAGGGAAAGTGGGAGTCCTACACCATCATCTACGTTGAGGACTCGCCAATTGAAGGTGTGGATCACTTGGTAGTCATAGCTGGTTCGGACAAGCGTGGGTCCATCTACGGTATCTACTCTCTTTCGGAGCAGATTGGTGTTTCTCCATGGTACTGGTGGGCCGATGTCCCTATTGAGCAGAGAGACGAGATCTATTTGGATACCTCGAACAAGACAAAGACTCAGCTCGAGCCTTCGGTCAAGTACAGAGGTATCTTCCTGAATGACGAAGAACCTGCGCTCACTGGCTGGGCTAATGAGAGATACCCACAGGGCAACTACACCCATTTTGTCCATGAGTTCTACCAAGACGTGTTCGAGCTGTTGCTGAGACTCAAGGCCAACATCTTGTGGCCTACAATGTGGCAGGCCATGTTCTGGCTCGATGATGACCTCAATGCTTACTGGGCCGACTACTACGGTGTGGTGATGTCTACGTCTCATACTGAGCCATTGCAAAGAGCTTCGAATGAGTGGCTTGTGGATGGCGAGGGCGATTGGGATTACACTACGAACAACGAGTCAATCATAGAGTTCTGGCAAGAAGGTATCGACAGGTCCAAGCAATACGAAGGCGTGTGGGTTGAAGGCATGAGAGGCTTTGGTGACCGTGCAATGTCTGATGACGTTGAGAGTGGTCTTCTGGAGGAAGTCATTGCAACACAGAGACAACTACTGCTCAACGGGTTTGGTAACGGCACAAACATCTCGGAAATTCCACAGGTGTGGTGTTTGTACAAAGAAGTGCAGTCTTATTACGAGCAGGGTATGAAGGTGCCAGATGACATTATGCTATTATGGGTCGACGACAACTGGGGTAATATCAGAAGACTACCAAAGGGCAATGAGACTGAGAGATCGGGTGGTGCTGGCGTGTACTACCACTTTGACTACGTTGGTGACCCAAGAAACTACAAGTGGATCAATACTGTTTCATTAGAGAAGACATGGGAGCAGATGCACTTGGCTTACGAGAGAGATGCTAAGCAGTTCTGGATCGTCAATGTTGGTGATTTAAAGCCATTGGAGATTCCAATCTCCTACTTCATTGACCTCGCTTACGACTTTGACACATGGGGGCCAGTGAACCAGGTATCGAAGTGGACACAAAAGTGGGCACAACAACAGTTTGGTTCTGCAGAAGAAGCAGATATTGAAGAGATTGCAGACATCATTGGCGCATACGGGTTCCTCGCCGCTCGCTGTAAGTACGAGCTTCTCTCTCCAACCACTTTCTCGGTGCTTAACTATAACGAGGCAGACACCGTGTTGGAGGAGTGGGTCCAGCTCAAGGATCGTGCACAGAAGGCATTCGACTCTCTTCCGGAGCAATATCAGCCAGCATTTTTTGAGATGATCTTACATCCTTCATTGGCCGGGTGGATTGTGTATGACATGTACATTCACGCAGGGAAGAACGCTCTGTATGCCCTCCAGGTGCGTGACCAGACCAACGCTGCTGGACAGAGAGTGCTTGAGAGATTTGAGGATGATTATAAGCTCCAGCAGCAGTGGAATGAGCTTCTCGACGGCAAGTGGACACATATGATGGACCAGGTACACTTGGGCTACATTTACTGGCAGAACCCTATCAGGAACTCGATGCCACCAGTCGCACAAATCTACTTGGAGGAGGAGTCCCGTGCCGGCTCTGCGTGTGTTACTGTTGCCGGGTCTCTGGGTTCTGCTCCAGGTGACAGCTTGTACAACGCCGTGAGCTACAGCAACAACACCATCAACCTGCCGGAATTGAGTCCATTCTCACACAACGGTACCGCTTGGATTGAGGTCTCCACGCGTGGCTCCGACAGTTTTGAGTTCCAACTCTCCGCTTGGGAAGACTACGTCAAGTTGACACCATCGGAGGGTTCCATTGATGCTACGAACAAATCGCTAGAAAACGCCGTACGAGTGCAGGTGGAAGTCGACTGGGACAGTGCTCCAGAAGGCTGGTCCCTCCAGTACATCAACTTTACCACCAACGTCTCTGTCGGGTGGTACACCATTGACACCACTTTGTTCTTGCCTATTAACAACACGCAGATCCCATCTGACTTTGAGCATGGGTTTGTGGAGTCTGGTCAGTACATCTCCATCGAGGCAGAGCACTTTACCAACAAGACCTCAGGAAACAACACGGAGTACGTGGTGATTGACCGCTATGGCCGTACGAAGTCCGGGGTGACATTGTTCCCAGTGACTGCTAACTCACAGGAGGCCACGGAAGATACTTCGTATCTACAATATGACTTTTACTCGTTCACCGCCAACAACGAAACCAATATCACACTTACGATCTCTCCATCGCAAAACACCAACCCAGACAGACCTTTAAAGTATGCTATCGCTGTTGACGATGAAGAGCCACAGGTTGTGCAGGTATACGAAGACGCTTCAAACCCAACAGCATACCCTGATGGATGGGAAGACGCCGTGGCACAGGCTGCTTGGTTCAAGAACACTACGCACGATCTCGGTGCCACCGGTAAGCACTCCATCAAGCTATGGGCCTTGGAGCCAGCCGTGGTCTTCCAGAAGATCGTGATTGACTTGGGTGGCGTTGAGGAGTCCTTCCTCGGTCCCCCAGAGTCCTACTACTTGAAGTAGATTATGAATTGCTTCATTTGAAAATACACATGCATGATATTAGCTATAGACAAGAGCATCATCTGGTGCGAATAATACCGGCAGCCATTAAGATTTGGATCTTCTTAGCAACCTCTGGGTTCTTCATGTGATCCTGGAGTGCAGCTGGGTTCTCTCTAGCCTGGCCTAAGATCGAGTTCATCACTGGGTCCTGCAAGATAGCGGCAACTTCTGGATCTCTTGAGACTCTCTCGAAAGTCTGTTCTGGAGTCTCGTTAGGGTCAGACTCGAATCTCTGCGAGTATGCCTTGTACAGCAACTGCTCGATCTCACGGGCGTTGGCACCAGAGTTGACAGCGGCGTCCTTCTCCTTAGCGTCCTCCAAAGTCTTGATAGCACCGGCATAGTCTTTAACAGCAATCTCCGCAGTGGCCTTACGGATGTACGCCCTGATGAATTTTGGATCCTTCTTGATGGCCAAGTCACAGTCCTTGATGGCATCTGGGAACGACATAAGCTTGGCCAAGGCAGCGGCTCTGTTAGAGTAACCACGAGCATCCTCTGGTGCACGCTTGACCATCTCAGTGTATGCCTTCACGGCGTTTGGCCAGTCACCCTTGGTGAAGTAATCCTTACCTTCCAAACGGGCCTGCTCCGCCTTCTCTGGGTCCACGTAGCTTTTGGCCTCGGCATCCTTCACGAGCTTCTGCGTAGTTCTGAGCTTTGCAAGAACATCTGGTGTTCTGTGCTCTGTCAAGGACTTCTCAAAGTGCTTGACAGCATTGTCGTAGTCCTTCTTCTTCAAGTAGGCGTTACCGATACGAGACAAGGATTTGGCAATGACTTTGTAGTCAGCGCGGCTCTCACGGCCCTTTTCAATGGCTTCTTGACATGTGGCGATTGTCTGGTCGTAGTCGCCTTTCTCAAACTCAGCGGCGGCTCTGTTGTTCAAGTAGGTGACGTCTGCATGGAACTCCCATGCCTCGTTGTACTTGGTGATGGCTTCGTCGAACTTTCTCTGCTTATAAAGAGCGTTGCCATGGGCCTTGGCCTCGTCAGCAGCAGCTTTCGAGCCGGAACCCTCATCCTCAACCTTAACGTCGCCATCGGAGTCCTTTATTGGTTCCTCCTTCTTTTGCTCCTCCTGTCTTGGAGCTGGCCTTGGCTCTTCCTTTGGTGCCTCGGCCTGGCTTTGAGTCTCAGCAGGTGGTGGGGTGCTGTCGTTCAAGTCGATACCCAGGAGGGCACCCATGATCTGGAGGAGACGTGGATCGGACATCATGAGCTGGGCTCCAGCCTGTGGGTTCTGGCTGATTTGCTTGACCTTCTCGACGAGCTGTGGATCCTGCATCAGTTGGGCGGTTTTTGGGTCAGCCTTGAGCTTGCTGATGAGATTTGGATCACTGAAGATACGGCCTAGCCCCATGTCTGGCATTCCGCCTGCACCTGCACTAGAGTTGGATCTCGAGTCCTTGAGGTGCTTCACAGAGTCCAATCCTTCTTGTGCCATTTTGTTAGAAGGGTCGATCTCCAATGTCTTCGAATAGGATGCCTCGGCAGCTTCCAGGTCGCCTAACCCGAACTGCGCAGCGGCAACACGAGAATAGCCCTTGGCCCACGAAGGATTGATGTCGACGGTTTTCAGGGCATCTTCCAATGCGAGATCGAATTGCTTCAGAGAAGCATAAGCGGCAGAACGGTTCGAATGGAGAACATGGTTAGGAGCAGGAGAGGCGTTAATGGCCTTGGAAAAGTGCTCGATGGCCTTCTCGTAGTCCTTTGCGGCGAAGGCAGCATTACCCTGGCTCTTGTACTCGTCAGCGGACATTGTTTTTATTTTATTTTAGAGCCGTTAATGGAAGGCTACAAAGATTGCGGGCGATAAGTGGACGACGCCTTCCTTATGTATAGATCTCCACTGATTTGTGTGGATCCTTCTAGAAAAAAACACACGTTGGAAAACCCAGACACCACTGACATCCTTCTTCTTTTTTTTTTTTCTTTTTTAATGTACCCCTGCCCGGCCCAGCGAGAGATTCTCTTTCCATTGTGATGAGCTTGATGGATTTTTGTTTACCTTTCACTTCTCGAAGGCTACTAAAACTTTTTCTCGTCAAATTTTATTACAAAAACTGATACACAATGGACTTCCAGGGGCTTACGTATACGTTCGAGAAGTGGCTTCTGGCTTCTGGGTACCAGGTATCGCCCAAAGTGGCCATCGCAGACCTCCGGGCACAGTCCGAGGGCCGTGGACTGGTAGCACAGGAGGACATCGCAGAGGGGGAAGTGCTCTTCTCCATTCCTCGCCAGGTGATGCTCAACATCGAGACGGGAGCGCTCGCTCATATGCACCCAGAAAACAAGGAGAAGCTGCTGACCAAGTACGACCACTGGGACGGTCTGATTCTGACCATCTTGTTTGAGCTGTCGCTCGGAGAGCAGAGCAAATGGGCGCCATACTTTAAGATCCTACCACAAGAGCATCACAGTCTAATGTTCTGGTCCGAATCAGAAGTTGAGTTCTTAAATCCCTCAATGGTGGTGTCGAGAATCGGAAAAGAAAGGGCCATGGAAAGGTACCACAGGCTGATACCCTCGGCGTTGGAAGACCTCGGTGTGCTCAACTCGATCGACGTCTCACTCGAAAGATTTCACCAGGTCGCAAGCACCATCATGTCCTATTCTTTTGATGTGGAGAGGCCGGATTTTGACGAGGACCAAGAGGATGACGAGCAGGTTAAATATGACGGGTACTTCAAGTCGATGGTCGCCCTGGCAGACCTGTTGAATGCCGATTCGAAGCTGTGCAATGCCAACCTGTTCTACGAGCCAGACTCGCTCGTTATGAAGTCCGTGGCTGCTATTGAGAAGGGCCAGCAGATCTACAACACTTACGGTGAACACCCAAACAGCGAGCTGCTCAGAAGGTACGGGTATGTTGAGTGGGATGGCTCCAAGTTTGACTTTGGTGAGATGCCGATGAGCACTATCCACGAGACTTTAGTGACGTATTTCGGGCTCCCTTACGAGTTTGTACAGACGATACTGGAGCTCATATCTCAGACAGACGTTGAGGAGATTGAAGAGGATATTGTTCTAGATTCTTACGACTGCTATAGCGACGGCGAGGTCTTGCCAGAGTCCAGGCTGGTGCTACAAGTGCTCACGACAATCGCACAGATTGCATTGCTAGACACAGAGCTTCAAACGATGGGAAAAGACCTGCTGACAAAGACCGTCAATAGAGTGCTGAAAAAAGGCTACCAGCTTATTGAGTCCAACTCCATGACCAAGAACACCGCTATAATCTGGGAGCAGGCCATTATTGCGAGACTGACAGAGTACCCAAGCCATGCATTCAGGGACCTTGTGCCACCCCAGGACCAAGAGCGGCTCAGCAAGCTCAAGATGAGCGAGTGTGTCCTCAAATCCGAAGTGAAGTCGCTCCAGGCTGCATTAAAGGGGTTCTCAGAGGGTCTCAAGCTAATCGACGATGAAAAGCTAATAAGAAACATCATGAAGAGAAAGTCATCGACCGAGTCTAACAGCCAAAGAGTCAAGCGACAGAAAGTCTAAAAACATCATACGGGGTACTGCCATTAAACGTTGCATTTATATATATATTTATATATATATATATATATCGTATCGTCATTATTATTTCGGATCCGAGGGGCCTAATAAGACCAGAAGGCCACGGGTTTGATGCGATCAACAAAAACTCATTGTGAGACTCTTGGTTAGTACTGTAGTGGTAGATATAGAGCTTGGATTTGACCTCGAGAATGAAGACGGCCAAGATATCAAAAAAATGAGCGTCGTGATGTAGTTTGGATAGAATGGGGTCACGTAGACCTCGCAGCATGACGACCCCGACTGGCCTGAGCCTGTAGGGGCCGATATTGCTCACAAGTACCTGATACCTCGTTCCCTTATGCAGCATACAAACATTCTCATGCTCTGCTGCAAGGCATCTCTTGATCAGACCGAGTCCTTTGGTGTCATAGCCCGGCATCCAGGAAATTCCCCCATTTGCCGGTGCTGAGCACCTATACGATGGCCTCCAGTGAATCATCACTCAAAGTGGTGCCGTTGTTGGTATATTCCGGTACCATGAACTGAGCTTTGTTGAAAGCCTGCTACTCCCCCTTCATCCACACCATACAGATGCGTAGCCTTGTCCGCTGATGAATTTGATTTTTGATGTCGAGGGTTGCTAGCATATTCTTTGTGTAATTCATGTCATTTATGAGCTCATTCGCAGCAAACTGAGAGAACAATGGCGACTCATAGACCTGGAGGTGTCCTGCTGCTTAACTGCTCTACTGCACTGTCACATTCAAACGTCTGGATAAACGCCATCAGTGCACACGGCGCTAGAAGAACAATTCACACAAGTAGAAGGCAAAGCAAGAATCCTACCGTATCTCATGATCTCCATGTCTCTTCTGTGCTAACTTGTTGATGTCATCTAGATCTCTCTAGGGAATCTGATTTTCTCATTTCCAAGTGTTACCCATTGCGTCATCGACGATAGAGACAGGGTATATCCTGGTCTTTGAGCAGACAGATGCTAGCAATTCATCCTAGAGGGGATGCTTGGATTTTGGAGCACACTCGCCGTCACCCAACACCCTCACGTACAATTTCGAGCTATTACCATGTGATAAGCACTCCATAGATCCCATCGTTTTGAAAGAGTCGTCGCTTGTGGCGACCGCCAGCAGAGAGCTCTTGTCGTCAAAGTCGAGGCAAACAACGCTCTGGTCTAGATGGCTGTACTGCCTGAGCCTCTTCTTCGAGCAGTGATCCCATACACAGACGTAGCCATCAGAACCGGATGTGAATAGAGTACCGTACCTCTTATGAAAGCTTAGCGAGTTCACTGGGGAAACGAGATCTGTGTTGTCCGACGCCAACAGTCTGTGACACTTGAAGGCGTACTTCTTTGTCTGTACCGTTGGTGAAGGATCAAAATACTCGATAGCAACTCTTCCCTCGATAGAACTCTGTGCGTACCCATCTCCATTGGGCATACACTTTATATCTCTTGTTTGGTATTTCAGTCCACTTTCTCGGATTTGCATGGGAGTCACAGCGTTGCGGATGTCATAAATGTGTACAAGGCGCTCTGACATTGCCACCACCAGCGTGTTCTCATGACAATCCATCCCAAATACTTTCCCAGGAAGTTCTATACGCTCACTGCTGCTACTTCGTGTGTCCATGTAGTGCAACGACTTGTCCCACGAGCCAGATACCAGACCATAATGACCCAAGGGTAGTACAGCCTGTACACCCAAGGCATGCGCCGTTCCGATGGTGTGCATAGTCTTTGAATTCTCCAGATCTATCTCTTTAACTTCTCCGTTGGTGTTACCTAGGAACGCCCGTCTGCCCAGCCAACACACGCTGGTCACAGGCGATTCCATACCAGAAGCACGGGCCAGCAGAGGCGAACGGTCTCCTAGTGACATATCTTCACGGATGTTCACGTCGTACAAAGACACAGTGCCGTCCCAAGAACCCACAAGGAGATGAGGATACAACGGTGAGAACTTGATAGAGGAGATGATATCCTCGGGGGCGTCTGCAAGTTCCACTATTCACATATGTTAGTCCTTGAAGTCAGAATGATTGCAAAAAATCTAAAGCGTACCATATGATGACATCGTATTTTCCCCCCGCTCTTCAGCGCCAATACACTCATTTCCAACCATAAACATATATCTGTATGTATTTGTTTACCTTTTCAACACGCGCACATGTGTTTCGCGCTAAGGGTTGGGCCTCGGCTTTTGGGTTGTTGGGGAAGATGCGCAGCTATTTATGTAAAGAGACCGCTCGCTTACAGAGTTAGGAAGCTTTACATAGTAAAAGAGCAAATATTAGGGGAAAAGAGGACACTAAAGGTCACAATGGACGTCTCGAGCTTTCTCAAGTGGGATTCACCGGGTGAGACAAGCGATACTCATAGTCAAAGCCAGGAAATGTTGGAGAACACCCCGGATTCTGCGTCATCGTCGCCTTCCATCAAGTACCACTCTTCGTCAACGCTCTCGTTTGTGCAGGAGAACATTTCTAACTTCTTCAACCAGGGGCCCTCATCGGCTCACTCGAACCACAGCACGGACTCACTACCGCATAGCACTGACCACAAGTCGCACAGAAGAACACCCTCATCGGATGTTGCTCTAGTCGCTGATCAGCAAGGAAAGACAGGGAACAGCGGCAATGGGGTCAACAATAACAGCAATATAAGTTCATCTTCCACATTTTCGAGCTTCAGGGCTAAGCAGCAGTCGCAATTGACCGATATACTCGTGGAGAAGCTTCTGGCCATGGCAATTCCTCCTACGACGGAGGTTGGAGCCACCACAATAGAGGGAAGAGTGCAAGCGGGCAAGGCAAGACCCACGCTCTCGGTTCCCATTATGAGCAAGAACTTCATCCAGCTGAACTCCAGACTCTCTGTTCCATTTGAGACTATCGACCACATCATCCACTTCTTCTCGTGGGAATCTCCTTGTCTCACGCTAACGATACTCACTCTTTACACGCACGTTGTGCTTAAACCGATACACACGTTGACGAGCTTGCCGTTCTTTTTCCTGTTGATCTATATCATGACACCAGCATACACAAATCTACACCTTCCAGAGCAGAACTCAAGTTTGGGGAGGAACAACCCGATCTTGGCCCCTGGTCCAGTGTTGTGCAAGGCCGAAACACCGACACCTGCCTCTGAGTTCTCCAAAGAGTTCATCCTCAACCTGACAGATCTTCAAAACCATATGGTGTTGTATGTCATGGCATGGGATTTTGTTGTGAAGATTCTGACCAAATTTGCATACTTTAAAGACTTGCCAATCTCCTCTTTTTACTACCTGTCTTTGTTGGTGATGGGGATGTTGTTTCTCTGCTTTGGTGATCTGATTCTCAAGCTCATTCCTTTGAAGATGATCCTCATCGTCACTGGGTGGAGTGCAACAACAGCTTTTCACCCATACTTCTATGACTACATCTTCAATATGGTGTATTCTGAGGAAACAAGATACTACATCTTGGGTAAGACAAACAAGTGGGAGCATATGATCTACGAGAACTTTGAGTTTGATGAGCCACAGGAACAAAAAGAGGTGGAGATATTTGAAATCCAAGAGTTCAACAAGGAGTCCAAAGAGTGGAATCTGGTGTTCTTCTTAGACAACAACTTCACAAAAGTCTCAGAGGCAAGACTAATGTTTGATCCTTCGAACAACGAGTCAATTGGTGTCGGTTCCAAGAGTCTTATTAAGCCACCAAGGGATTGGCAGTTCCTACCAACTGAGAAATGGAAGATTGACCTTTCCCCTTCGGAGTGGGTGAAGGGCCATCTTTTGACAGGCGTTGTTCGTATCGATAATGAGACCAAGTGGGTTTACGATCTGGGTGATGATTGTAACAACTACCAACCTCAATACAGAAGAAGAAGATGGACTAGGACGGTGACGAGGTATTCCGAGGTAAATGATTACTTACAAGCAGCTCCTAAATCGCCAGTGTATGTGGAGGGCAAATGATACAAACGACGTTGAAATATATAATGAACTGAAATGAAATGATCTATGTCTTAATGTAATCACATTTGCATGAATTCGTTCAGGCTGAGAAGGCTTGATTTCTTCTTCTCTTTCTCTTCAGCGTCTTTTTTACCGCTGAGCAAGCTCGATAGACTATTTTTCTTACGCTTCTTGGCTCTTTCTTTGGCCTTACTCTGATTTGTGGGGTTGATTTTGGGCACTGGAGAGTTTGTCTTTGTTTTGTCCCATTTGGCAACAAATGCTTCTTTAGGGGCATCAGTTGCTAGTGATCTTTGCTGTCCCTTCGCACACTTGGGCACCTGAACGTCATACTTCATGGATTTGTTACAACTGAAGCATGTTACATTGAGCCAACGACCTCTTGGCTTCCACACTTTATCTTTGATGTACTCCTTATTTTTATTCCTCATCTTGTTCTCCTCATCGGCTTTCTTCGCTTTTTTTCTCTTATCGTACACTATACGCATGCTCATATTAACACCTGGTATCATAACAGTGCTGCAATGCACACAGAATTTCAGACCATCTGAGATCTGTGGTGGTACTGTCAAGCCCTTGGAGCTGAAAGCTTTAAACATCCTCAAGGTATACGCTGACCCCAAGGCAGGTACCTCGGGCGTTGCGTGTGTGAGATCGTAGAGATGCCGTAGATTCTTCGTGTTGGTGTTCTCCATATTAAAATAGCACTTTCCCCTAAACTTTTACTCGAGATTGAAGCCCTTCTTCTTCATGATGTTTGAACTTATGCACTTAAAAAAAGGAGCAAGATACGAGGGTAGCGGCCTCGGATCAGCGAGCAAACTTCGCGAATCCTGGAACGCGTTGTGTGCATTTTTTTTGTTTTTGTTTGTTGCGCGCAGCTCGTTCCAGCAGAGATTTGGCAAGGTAAACAAAAAAAGTAAACAAATTGTCAACTTTCGATTGTTTACTTGAAGCTTTATTCCCAAGCAAAGACCACCAGCGAAGTCCCGGAAACAGCGCGGCAAAGACACTCATTTGATCACTGAAACCTGAGAGACCACTACTTCCTATCTTGCTCTCTTTTTGATCGCCCCTTCTCTACAAATCCACTGGTGCCGTGGGCTTGTTTTGTTTTACCCTTTTTCCCGCCGAAAGGATCGCTCCTGAGCTAGGAACTCGCAATTGACGGCTACAACAGCCCCACAGAGACACAGAGATGGACCCAAACCAGCACCTGCTCCACCAGATGCAGGGCCAGGGAAACCAGTCGCTAGACTACGATTCCTGGGTCAACAGCATGGGAAGCATCCAGGACGGTATCTTCCAGAACACGCCAATGACCAGTCACATCCTACAACACAGTTCGTTCAACAGTATGACGCTGTCCGGACAGGCTCCTCCGCCTGTGTTTCAGCAGCAGCAGCAGCAGCTCCAGGAAGCGGACATCTTCTACAACTCGCCAGAGCGCTTCTACAGAGATATCATCAACGAGTCGCCGATCATGTCCCGTACGCCACAAGTGGGCAGAACACCTCTGCGGAACTTGAACATGAATGTGAACATGAACTTCAGCACCCCGAACTTCTTGAAAAACATGGACTCAGTAAATATGTTTGGCAGTGCCACTAAGGGACTGACGCCGTTGAAGAACCAGCAGTATCCAGTGAGCGAGTTTTTCCAGACACCACGCGAAGACAAGAGAACAATGGAACACAGTAACGTTGAGGACGTCTCTTTGAACAACCATTCCAATCTGAACTCCTCACCAACAACGATAAAGATGGGATCCTCGGCGGTGAAGGCCGATCCAGACCCAGATGCACCAAAGACAATTCCACCATCACCAACACCTGCGTCCAAGGCAACGACTTCTTCGAAGATTCTCGTGAAGGCGAGCGCTGCTCCGGTGCCCAAAATGGGCTGCTTCAAGAAGTCGACGGAACTAGAGAAGGCCAAACCTGTGCCTAAGCCATTGGGAACGACATCCAACTTTCAGATTATCATGACCGACGTTAATTCATTCACCAATAACAACAAGCCCTCTCGCAGAAGGAAGAAACTGGGGAGATCATCCACTGCCGTGAATTCCTCTATGAAGCCGATGACCAAGAAGTCTTCATTGAAGAGAACGCTCTCACAACCTCAACCCAAAGTGGGAAGAGTAGTGGCAGGACCACAGAGTACACCGCAGAGTGCGGCGGGAATCAATCGACAGCCGCAACTCAGTCCCAATCAGATAGGAGCACCTCAGGAGGTAACGCAGGGTGAATTCTCACCGAATTCTATGGCTCGGGCACGCATAATGGCATTCCAAAGTCAGGGATACCCTGTACAAGATTCCGTTACTGAGCTATCGGAGCATAGAATGATCACAACGGAGAATATCTTCAATGACAAGGGATTGCGGAATTCCCAGAGCAATAGCAGCTATGGACAATGATATGAATTTGGTGTTTGTTTAGTTTAGTGTTTATTTGGTTTTTCTTCCTTTTTTTAATGGCAGGCTTTTGGGTTTTTTTTAGTTGTGTCTTGTTGGGATAAGGGAACGTCCACCCTTCATGGTATGTATGCATGTTCCTGGTGACTCTTTTCGCTCTTCATGCCAGCTTAGGCCATAGATTTTTATCTATAAGTGAAATTTGTTCTAGTGCTTACATTAGTTATGGGGGTATATGGTATATATGACAGGCAGGGGGTTGATTAGTCCAGGAGACTTATTCACCAATCCACTCAAGAACCCTGACAATTTCACCATGAATTTCCTTCGTGGACGATCTCACATTAGAATTTCCCTCCAGCAGTGCAAGTATCGAGTCCCAAAGCTGAAACTTGCGGCTGTTTTTCATAGTGGAGAGCAACTCGTCACGAAGTTGGATGGTACTCAAGTATCTATTGGTCAAGCCCGTAGTGTCCTTCATGGAAGCAATCTGCTGCTTGTGAAGTTTGTTGATGATGATGTCGGAGATTTCACGGATTTTGGACTTCTTCTCTTGGTAGCTCACAAATTTGTAATAACCAAACATCAGAGCAAGCACAGCGATAGTGAGAACACCAAGAGCCTCTTTGTTGGCGTCCACCCTTTCGTAAATCTCCTTCTTGAATTTACAAGACATACTTAACTTTACATGTGAAGTCGATCTGAAAAGGACTTTGACGCGCTTTTGTGGAAGATCTGTCTTCTCCTCATCCTCATTGGCGGATACGTCCTCGACGGAAGACCCAGGACGGTCAACTGTGGTACGTTGTAGCTCGCTAATGTTAGTATTGCGTATTCGAGATGGGGGAATTATTTTAAAACTTGCCTTACCGTAATTTCAGGTTCCTTCTCCAAGTCAACCAAAACCTTATCCCAGATCTCGTTAAAATCCTCGTCGCTAATGCTTGGGTTCTTAGAGCTATAGAAAAACTCGTAAAGCTCCTCATCGCTGATTCCAACTTCCGAATCCTCGCCGTCACCGCATTTAACTTGTGCGTTTCTGGTTCTCAAAAGGTCCAAACTCTTTGCAACAGCTTCGTTGATAATGTTTTCCTTTTCTTGATCTTTCACACATTCACCCGGGAATGGGAGGAGACCATGGACCTTGTACCATGGTTCATATTCCACATGGTCGTCTTTACACTTCAAAGCCAAGTTTGGAAGGCAAATGGCATTCTCTGGACATGGAATACAAGAAGGCTTCAATGTGTCCAACAGGTCCTCGAGCTGTAAGAGATAAGCATTGGAAGTGCCTGGGAAGGTCGGTCTATAAATCTCAGAGCCACAGTACCCAACCATGATACGTTGTTCACGGTACCAAAGTGTGAATACGGCCACAATGGCAAAGATCAAGAATACGACAAGTTTGTTGAAAGCATGGAGCCAACCATACCAGTCAACCGTGATGGTAAAATTCTTCCCTTGGACTGCTGTTTCCTCTGCTTCTTCCTCTTCAAACTCATCCTTCTCGCCAGAGAAAATCTGATTGATTTCCTTCACAGCAGCTTCGGCTTCCTTCAAAACGACAACATTAGCAGAGTCGATCTCTTTCTGTAGCTCTAACAAGCTTGTGTCTTCAGTTTTAAGCTGACAGGAGCCATCATCTTCTTCTTCTTCAACAAAATCTCCGTCGTTGATCAGCTCCAGGTCTTCCTTTTGCGGTGTCGAACTTGTGGACTCCTCTTTAGAGACGACCTTGGAGAATGTGGATCCAATAGTCTTTGCAAAGCTGGAACTGACCCTAAACTTGGAGAAATCAGGAACGAGTGATCTTCTTGTAACACTGCTAGCCTTTGACGGAGTTTGATTAGGCGTATCAACAATGGAGACACGACTAGCGTTCCCATCATGTGGAGTGATGAACGTGCTGTTAGCAGAGCTTGCCAACGGTGTAGAAGGCTGATCCAAAACCGCTGGTTCAGCCTGAGCCGGGAAGCTTACAGCTTGAAAAGTTTCCTGTGTGAGAACAGGCTGATTCTCCAAGAAGATGTCGTTGTCATCCTTCAAGGCAAATGAAGGAGACGATGACTCAAACTTGGAAATGGCCAAAGACTTCTTGACTGGTGATTTTGAGGCTGGGTGGGGATCAGGAGAAGAAGAGAATGCGGTCTTGCGCATAGGCTTCATGAACTTCTTTGGAGACTTTGAAGGTGGCTCTGCACCGCGCTTACGAGGAATAGTCTTCTTGGACTTAAGGTCCGGAGATGATGGGAATGGAGATTGGAAGACATTGTCGTGAGAGAAAGACGATTCCAGCTTTGCATCGACTTTGAAAGGAGACTTCTTTGCTCTTTCAAATTCCTCTTCTGTCAGCCGTTCCACCTCCGAGTTTGAGCCTGAGTCCGAGTCCGAGTCCGAGTCCGAGTCCGAGTCTGAGTCTGAGTCTGAGTCTGAGTCTGAGTCTGAGTCTGAGTCTGAGTCTGAGTCTGAGTCTGAGTCTGGGACCGATTGTGCCTTTTCTATTTCCCTCTTAGGCTCAGCAATCTTCTTCGAAGAACCAGCCTTAGAAGTTGGCTTCTTGACACCAGCACTCGACGGCTTGATAGTCTTCTTCTTTGGTTTCAATTCAGGAATCAACGTGGAGGTGATCTTCTCCTTAGCGCTTAATTCCTGCTCCGAGGCCTGTGGGTTGCTCACCTTCCTTGGTGATCTTCTAGGAGAAGCCTCACGCTGGATAGTCTTCTTCGCTTTCTTCACTTCGACAGCTGATTCCACAGAATCTCTGCTGGACGGCTTGGATCCACCCTTCTTGGTGACGATCTCAATGCCTTCGTGGCTCGCAACAACATTTTGTAGCTCATTGAGCTTTGCAGCGGCTGTTGGCTTGATGTGCTCGTTGAAGAGATCAATCAAGTCCTGCTTCTTTGCAGAGGAGGGGAATGAGATGTCGTTTTTTACAAGCACGCCTCGTAATTGGGCAACCTTGTACTTCGCAGGGTTGAAGTCTGAGGAAGAGAGTTGTTAGTATTGAAGAGGGGAGGGGCAGGATAGGAAGAAAGAACGCGAAGGTGGCACTTGTAAACTTACCGGGCCGTAAGTATTCGTACTCAGCAGCGTCCATTGTGGCTGAACTGCGTGCTTGCGAGCGGTATGTATGAGCTAAGCGCCGTTTGGAGACTTTTTGCTGTCGATGTGTGTTGTTGTTTGTTTTGAAATTTTGGACCGATGGTTGTGTTTACATTTTGAATTTTCGAGCGCGCTTGCATTTAGGAAATATTCCGGCCTGAAAAAAATAGCCGTTGTCAAAGTTAGAAGCCCGGCTGCAGCGGCGTAGTGCTCGCTGTTGGTAGTTGGTGGCTCTGGCTTCAATCTTGAGGCCACTTCAAGGCCAGGTTTAGACTTTAGAGTCCAGAGTCCAGCCTCTGCAGTGACCAGTATCAGTGCATATCTATTTTCCGGGTAACCCTAGAGACATTCGCGAAAGGTGTCCGGGTGTCATCAGTCTGTTCAGTTTCCACTGCCAGACTGACCCTAACACTTTAGGTATCGCGGAAAGCCAGCGGTGTCATAATTAACGCCCACCCCGCCAAAACAACCATGCCAACAGAGGGGCAACTCTGAGCATAACTAAATCAATAACAGGAGATGGGCGAACGCGAGGAGAAGCCGGACTTCAACCCGCCAGGTGGAAGAATTGGCAAATACCAGATCATCAGAACCCTTGGCGAGGGTTCTTTTGGTAAGGTAAAGCTGGCGTACCATTTGACTACTGGTCAAAAAGTGGCCCTGAAGATCATCAACAGAAAGACACTGGCCAAGTCAGATATGCAGGGTAGAATCGAGCGTGAGATCTCCTACCTGCGTCTGCTCAGACACCCACACATCATTAAGCTCTACGACGTTATCAAGTCCAAGGATGAGATTATCATGGTGATTGAGTTCGCCGGTAAGGAGCTGTTCGATTACATCGTGCAAAAGGGTAAGATGGAAGAAAATGAGGCTCGCAGATTCTTTCAACAGATAATTAGTGCCGTCGAGTACTGTCACCGTCACAAGATTGTGCATAGAGATCTCAAACCTGAGAACTTATTGCTCGATGATCAACTCAACGTCAAGATTGCTGACTTCGGTTTATCCAACTTTATGAGTGATGGTAACTTCTTGAAGACGAGTTGCGGCTCTCCAAACTATGCTGCTCCCGAGGTGATCAGTGGCAAACTATACGCTGGTCCAGAAGTAGATGTGTGGTCTTGTGGTGTTATCCTCTATGTGATGCTCTGTGGTCGTTTGCCCTTTGATGATGAGTTCATTCCAGCTCTTTTCAAGAAGATCTCCAACGGTGTCTACACAATCCCAAACTACTTAAGTCAAGGTGCTAAGAATCTCTTGACCAGGATGCTCGTTGTGAATCCATTGAACAGAATTACAATTCATGAGATCATGCAAGACGAATGGTTTACTTCCAACATTGCTGACTACTTGCTACCTAATGACATGCCTAAGAAACACTCAGAGGCAATCGATGAGGCTGCTGTCAATCAGCTGATACGTACAATGGGGTATGCCCGTGAAGAGGTCTTGGAGACTTTGAAGAACAACACACAGAATGAGATCATGGATGGCTACATGCTTATCAAGGAGAATAAGATGCTGATGGATGACATCAAGCGTAACGGCAGTGCAGAGACAGATAAGCTCGACGCGTTCTTGAGTCAATCACCACCGTCTTCCTACGAGCACAAGGAACATGGCCATCAGGATCCTTCTTCCAATGGCAAGAGATTGAAAGACGAAATCACGTACCAAGCGCTATCTCCAAATGCTATGAACCAGAAGGACTCTCAAAGTACAATTGCCATTTTGCCAACTTCCCTACCACAGATCCACAGAGCTAACATGGCACAGTTTGGTCCTGAGACAGCTGCTAAGATCAACCCAATCAGCACGAAGAAGTCCAAGACCAGATGGCATTTCGGCATCAGATCCAGATCGTACCCACTGGATGTGATGGGTGAGATCTACAGAGCGTTAAAGAATCTCGGAGCCGAATGGACCAAGCCTAATGAGGACGAACTTTGGACGATTCGTGTTCGTTGGAAATACTCACCTAACGCAGCTAATGTGGTAGATGATCAGTGTAAGATCCCGGACATGATGAAGATGATCATTCAGCTGTTCCAATTGGAGCCCAATAACTACCTTGTGGACTTCAAGTTTGACGGATGGGAGAACAGCGATGGTACCGTGGGGAACAAAGAACTGGCCAAGAACGATGACGAGATTAGTAGTTTCTCAGCTTACCCTTTCCTCCACTTGGCCACACGGCTGATCATGGAACTTGCGGTAAACAGCCAGGGAGGTTAAGCTTGCACACTATCTATGCATTTCGGTAATATATCAAATCAATTGGCTTTATAATTGCGATATGGTTGATGGTTACCAGGCACGAGAGTGGAGACGCGGTGCCATCTCTATCGCCCTAAAATTTCCACTTTAGGAAATGTAATTTATTTGGTTGTCCCGGCAACACCGCGTTTTGTGCGTCTCCCCCGTGTTTTTTCCAGGTTCAAAAGTAAACAAAGGTCCAACCCTTCCCTTGATCCATGAAAAAAAAAAACATAAGGCGAAAGATTCAAGAACTACTTCAGTTCTTAAAAGAGAAGACAATTCAGGAACAGGATGAGTACCGAGACTGTGGATGTGTGTGAAAGGCTGTATAAGGCACGAAAGATGGCTGTGCTCACTGGTGCTGGCATCTCCTGCAACGCTGGAATCCCCGACTTCAGGTCGTCCAATGGTCTATACAACATGACACAGCGGAAGAACTCTACGCTCAGGGGCAAGGAGTTGTTTGACATTACCGCTTTCCAGGACCCGGACACAATGCAGAGCTTTGCCGTGTTCATGTCGAGTTTGTTTCTCCACACGAGGAGCGCTTCCCCTACAAGGACCCACAGATTCATCTCCAAGATGGCACAGGAGAACAAGCTTTTGCGTTGCTACACACAGAACATTGATGGAATAGAGGCCAAGTGCGACTTGCAGATGGATTTTGAGGCGGATCCGGTGATGAACAAGACTGTGCTACAGAAATGGAAGTCGTTGGACGTCGTACAATTGCATGGTGATATCAACACATTGTCCTGCACATCCTGTCTTGGTGTCGTTCAGTGGGACGAGACTCTCATATCTGAGCTACAAATGGGTGAGCTTCCTGAGTGCCCACGCTGCATCGACAATGTGAACCGTCGTGTTGAGCAGGGCAAGAGAACAACGGGGCAAGTTGGTATGCTAAGGCCAAGTATTGTGCTGTACGGAGAGAATCATCCACACTCTGAGATCATCACCACTGGGCTGAATTCTGATTTAAAGTCGAGACCCGATGCATTTTTGATCATGGGTACATCTCTTAAGGTCCATGGGGTGAAACAGCTTGTGAAAACCTTGTCCAAGGTGGTTCATTCCAAGAATGGAATTGTGGTGCTGGTGAACAAACAGAAACTCACTGGATGGGATGGGATCATCGACTACCAATTAGAAATGGACTGCGATGAGTTTGTTGTACAGTATGAGTCTACTGAGAGAAATATCAAGAAGCTATCGGTGAAATCGATCCTACAGACACCACCTACGACACCAAAGAAATGTCGTATAAGAGATATTTTGAATACGCCCACCCCATCCCCACAGAAGAGAACAAGGACGAATAAATTTGAGATCTACTCGGACCAACCACGTACACCGACGAGAAAGAGAACGAAATGCATACTCACACCAGAGGAGAGCCCAAAAAGTTCCCCGAGGCTTAGAGAAACTAAGACTGGTGTTAATATCATTCGACAACGGGGGCAAAGCGACAAAGACAAAGTTGTGAACAATTGATATCACGGCTCACACATACAGCCCGGAGCTTTGCCATATAGCTTATGCACGATTTTGTAGATTTAGAACAGAATTAGGCTGTTTGTAGCGCAGTACATATATAGTACCCCACCGAGATGAGATCCCGAGTCCAGCTTCCTGCGAGGCTCAAGACCCACGAGGTCATGATATCAACGCTACTGCGGAGCCAGTACACGTGGTAGTCTCGGGTATCCCAGGACACAGTGGACCATTTGGAATTTCTGGCTGTTCTGTGGGTTCGTAGTGGCATCGTACAAATCGCAATATTGTTCCCACCATTTCATCTCTTGCCTCATCACCCCTGATCCTGGACCCTAGGTCTCGAGACCGTTGGAGCCGTTGCTCACCCCTTTCGGTCTTCAGATGCACTTGCAACTAATTATCAGTTCTAAGGAGCATTACCTCTTTGGGCTTTAGTTTAGCACCCTTTTGGTCTTTCTGTTCAGGTAATAAAAGAGCCCACGAGGGGGTGGATTACCGGGCGCGCAGGCTCAGCCTCGGGATTCCGAAAAAAAAAACTCAGGGGCTTCCGAGAGATCGGAAATCCGCTCTTAATTGCGGAGTACTCTGAGCCTGGAGAGCAAGAGGGAGTTGTTAAGAGATGGCCACGTTTCTCGGTGACAGACCCATATCCGATTGACCAACCAAATTCAAGAGAACTTGCCATCACAGATCGACCGTGGGAAGGTGCATGCGATGACCGGCCCGTGTGCTCAGTCATCTTTCTTCCTACTCTGGGAGATGTGTGTATATAAAGCTGCAACAATGCCCACTAGGTTAGGAAGAATTAGATTTTTTCCTTGACTACAAACCCACAGAAATGAAGACCTCTGACTTGCTTCTTCTCGCACCGGTGGCTCTGGCCTCCAGCTCGAACTCGATGCCCCGCCAGGCTCCATACCCTCAGAAGTCTGACGAGCAGTTCAACATTCTCAAATATACCGGTACCACTGGCCCATTCATGCCTGGTAGCGGCTACGGTATTGACCCGGAGACCCCTTATCAGTGTACTGTCACACAGGCCCACTTGTTTATGAGACACGGTGAGAGATACCCAACTACGGGTACAGGTGCCAGTGAGCTGCAAGTATACCAGAAGATGCACAATGCCACCAAGACAATGACAAGCGTGGACGGTCCTTTGGCCTTCTTCAAGGATTACGACTTCTTTGTCGAGGACGCTACACGTTACGAAACTGAATCCAACGCTGGTTTCTACGCCGGCCTTAAAACTTGTTTCGACCTTGGCTCCACGCTCAGAGCGAAGTACGATCACTTGTTCGATAACGAGTCGGTGCACCCAGTGTTTGCTGGTAGCCAGGCCCGTGTCGTTGAGTCTGCCAAGGCCTTCGGTAAGGGCTTCTTCAGCACCAACTACACCGACCTCTGCTCGATCCAGGTGATTCCAGAGGAGGAGACTCAGGGTGCCAACACTTTGACCTCGCACGACGCTTGTGCCAACTACAATGGGTCTCTGTACTCGTCAATTTACGGCGAGTTCAACGACAACACTGGATACTTGGACAACGCAGCCTATAGATTGAACTCCCTTTCCCCGGGGTTCAACGTGACAGGCAGTGACGTCTACAACCTGATGGGATACTGTGGCTTTGAATTGAACGTTAAGGGCTACTCCAAGGTGTGTGACCTCTTCACTATGGAGGAGTGGATCTACTTTGACTATTCCAAGTCTCTGGAGTTCTACTACGAGAATGGGTACGGTTACAACTTGTCTGCCCCATTGGGTTCCGTCTACGCTAACAACACTTATACTTTGATGAAGCAAGGTGAGGAATATCCATTCAACCTCACGTTCTCTTTCTCCCACGATACCGACTTGCTCACGTACGCAGCTGCTTTAGGTATCTACGAGCCAGATGTTGATTTGGGCAACGAGGAGGTCGACTTCGGTACCGCTTACAAGGCAGGCGCAATTGCACCAATGGCAGGTAGACTCATTACCGAGAGATTGGAGTGCTTTGACCACAAAACCAATGAGACAGATGTGTTTGCCAGAGTTATTCTGAACGACGTCGTTGTGCCTATTCCAGGTTGTCAGGAAGGCCCAGGCTTCTCGTGCCCATTGGATGGCTATTTGGAGACCATTGAGAACCGTCTCCAGAACACTACTTATATTGAGGCCTGCGGCGTGAACTCCTCTTATCCGCAGTACAACACTTTCTACTGGGACTGGGAGGTCACTTTTGATGACAACTAGACGCTCTGTACTTATATATACCCAATTCAGTTCTTTAGATTCGTTTTTTACTGGTCTATTGTAGTGTAACGCGTCAAAAACCCAATCTTGATACTCTAAACTGTGATTGCCTTCAAAACCCCATGACATTCAGATATCTGAACTAAGTAGCCCATCAATACTCAGACTACGGCCAAGAATACATTTACCAAAAACTATCAACACTTCACTGTTTGATGTAGAGGAAACCAAGCTGATCTATCTCGTCACCAGCCTCGCCGTAGAAACCGGCAATCTGGTAGCCACTTGGGGCAGTCAAAGTGGTACAAGTAGAGGTCTTAGTACCAGCCTATACGGTGTTACCAGCAGAAGTGGTGGCACCCAAGTAGAAGATTCTGGTGGTGTCGCTGTATTCACCGACACAGACATTGGCAGAGGCCCAATGCTCCCCTGAGACAAGAGCTAAGGAAACAGCGTCTCCACCGGTACCACCGTGAGAAAAAGTCATGCCATTGGACAAGGCAAGCGAGACGGAGTCTAATCTTTTGTTGCCTCTCAAGGTGATAGAGGATGGCTTGACACCAGTGGACAACGACGAGATGTCGTTAAAGTAGTTACTGTTGTCACCACCCAAAAGCTTAGAGGTCTTGAAGTCGCTGCTAACGGTGTAAGTGAAGTTTACCAGGATGGGGTTGTGGTCAGACAGCTGGTTGCCTTCATAAGTGAACAGGTCGCCAACGTAGTCGAACTCCACGGCCTCCAGGTCGATGGCCTTTGAGCCTCTGTAGAAAACCTTGTCCACAATCTCACAGGTCAAGTTGGTAGCTGGCAAGTCACATAACAGGGCGTCAGTACCCTTGGATGGTGCAATACCACCTCTTTCAAGCTCGACCCAGGCGTCAGTCATCTGGTTCTGGGTAGAGAAGATGGCAATGTTGTCGAGAGCACGGGTGTAACGAGAGTTTGTATCACCAAAGACAATCACAGCCTCTCCATAGGCAGAGGAGTCAATCCAGTCAGCAACTTGCTGGAGATTGGCGTTTCTCGCGATCTCATCACCATCCTCAGTACCTGCGTCGGTGTGGAGGTTGATGAAGTTGATGTAGACACCAGGCTCTACTTCGACCTTCATGTGGGTGAACCCCTTTGGAGTCAAACAATCGTTTTCAGAGGCATCGGAACATGTTCCCCATTTGACTCGGTCAAAGTTGATCCAATTGTAGTTTGACAAGGTGTTGAGACCAGAGCCGAATGGAACGCCGCCCGAGGTGGCAGTTCTATAAAGGTGGGAGTCATAAGCGTACAAAGTAGCGTGGTAGTTGAAGTCCTCCTGTACATGAATAATGTCGAGAGAGCCCTTCAAAGCGGCAAAGGTCTCGCCGATGTGCTGGGTAGCAGTGGCCTTGTCCAGGGCCTCGCCGTTGCTTTGGAGAATCTCAGGGAGACCTGCAACGTTGAAAGTGAGCACATTAAAGTGGCCGTTGGCCGCAACCGTGGCAGCAGACATTAGGACACCGAACACCGAGAGGTAGTTGCGTGCCATTTCCATGGTTTGGGATCTTTGAGATTGATGATTGGGTCCATTTCTTCTTGATGGAGATGCAGTTTCTTATATATAATTGTTGAAGAGAGAGGAGATGCGTATGGTACCAAACATTGCCATCAAAAGCCTGTAGATCTGTGCTTGCGAGAGGTTGCTGGTAACCAGCCCAGTTTCTCACGAAGATCTACCCAGTGCATACTCCGGCTGCTGACGCTCTGTGCGTGCCGCTGCTTCTGTGTGTATCATCAAAAGGGTCTTTCTGCGAAATTATGGGGAAAACGTGCCCAAGACAGAAAAACCCAAGATTTTCAGGGGTTCAAACTTTTTTTTTTCAGGCCCTTGAAACAAAAATCCTAGGAATCACGGTTGAGGTTCAGACTTTGGAATGAGAAATGGTCAATGGACATTCCCTTAAGTTTGTCATCCTTTTACTAACTACCAATGCATAGCCACGTGCGCAGTGGACTAGCACAGGATGCCGCACAGAGAGAGAGAGAGAGAGAGAGAGCTCAAATATATGCAACTGGAGTCACCGCCGGCCACACAGAGCCTCTGGTTGCCCCATGTGTCTGGCTCACATTGCCCCACCACATGCGTATGATTGGCCGCTTCTCATAAAAATTGTTTATAATTTATATATAATAATAACTTATTTTATGCATAGAACGGACGTCCTGGAGCCAGTCTCTCTAAACTTGCTCTGGAATGTCGTCATGGAAATACTTTCCTTCCAAAGTTGGCTTGATGACGCCAACTCTGACACAGAAGTCACCAAAGTGTTCACCGTCCTCTCTTTCCAAAGCCCATCTCTTGAACAATGGTTTGAGGATTCTCAACACCTCCGCCTCATCAATGCTCTGTCTGTAGATCTTGTTGATACGCTGGCCATGGTAACCACCACCGAGCATCAGGTTGTACACACCATAAGCCTTACCCACTAGCGCCACTTCCGCAAGCCATGGTCTGGCACAACCATTAGGACAACCCGTCATTCTCATCACAATAGAATCGTGCTTCAAGCCATAATCCTCAAGAGCATCCTCCAACTTCGATATCAGCACTGGCAAGTAACGCTCGGACTCGGCCATGGCCAAACCACACGTTGGGAAGGCCACACAGGCAGCACTCGACAAACGAAGGCCAGAGAAGTTGGTGTTGTCCAGCTTGTACTCAGCAAGGAGGCTCTTGACCATGGGTAACTCCTCCTCAGAGACTTGCGAGACCAAAACGTGCTGGTTACCAGTGAGTCGGAAGGTACCCTTGGACCCTGGTCTAGACAAGAAGTACTCAGCAATCTTCTTCAGGCCCGTCTTCTGAGGCAACTCCGGAGTGTTTTCTACACGACCGTTCTCAATGAAACAGGTGAAGTGGTGCTGGTTGAGTTCGTCCTTGACCCAGCCGAAGTGATCAATGTTGTCCTTGATCTCGTAGGCACGTTCGTGCTCAAACTTGCTGCCCCAAAGCTCCTCCACTTTGGCCTTGTAAACATCTGGCCCCAAAGTGTCCACAGTGTATTTGAGTCTGGCATTCTTTCTGTCCTTTCTGTTACCGTGGTCCCGCTGTACAAGCATCACCTTCTCACAAACGGTGTGTATCTGGTCCAATGGCACAAACCCAAAGTGGGAACCAGTTCTTGGATATGTCTTCTTGTTGTTGTGTGTAGAGCCCATGCCACCACCAACGAGAACGTTGAAACCAACAAGCTCGTTGTCCTCGATGATGGCAATCAAACCCACATCGGAAGACCACACATCCACGTCGTTGTAAGGTGGGACGGTGATATTGATCTTGTACTTTCTTGGAAGGTACGTGACACCGTAGAATGGCTCGTAGTCGACCAGAGCGTTACCAGAGACAAGTGTCTTCACCTTCTTTGGACCATCAGGTCTGTTCTCAAAAGTCTCGGTCCAATTGTCATCATAGTCGTCTGGATCGTTGCCCTGGAGCCAAATCTCGTGGTAGGCCGTAGTCTGTGGCAACAAGTGTTCAGAAATTACCTTCGCAGCGTCCGACACCTGGCCGTGGATCTTAGCGTTGCCTGGGAGGGCACTCACCATGACGTTTCTATTCACATCACCACAGGCTCCCAGAGTGTCCATCAGCACGGAGTTCATACCTCTGATTGAAGGCTTCAGGTTGTGCTTCACTATGCCATGTAACTGGAAAGTGGCTCTTGTCGTGAGCTTGATGGTACCGTTACCCTTGTCATCGGCTAGTCGGTCCAACAACAACCACTGCTCTGGGTGTGTGATACCACCTGGAAGTCTGACACGAGCCATGAAGATGTAGTACGGCTCCAAGCCCGCAGCCTTTCTCGAGTCTCTGAGATCACGGTCGTCCTGCATGTAAATACCATGGAACTTAGTCAGCTGCTGGTCGTGGGAAGAGATGGCACCGGTGGACTGGTCTTGCAAACCTTCGGCAATGGTACCTCTCAGGTAGTTCGAGGCAAGCTTGATGTCCTCGTTCGTGATTGGAGGTGGCTCGTCGGCGGTCTCAACGTTGTCAACACCCAAGGCCTTCCACAACTCGACCTCCCATTCCTTGTAACCCGTTTGCCAACCATCAGCGTCCTGGTCATCACCAAGACCCAACGGACACAACTCCTTGGCGTTGAGGAACAGCAATCTGTTGAACAAGTCCTTAGCAGGCTTGTTGTAGTAGTGTTTGTCCTGAGCTCTAGGCCAGTACTGAGAGTCACCAAGGCCGAAGCAGGTGATGCGCGAGAACTCCAAGTCCAAGTCACCAGAACCTTTAATGGCATCCCAAAAGCCCTTGCCGTTCTGTGGGAATTCACCTTGACCGGAAGTAGAAGAGATGAACACAATATTCTCCTCAGTTGGAAGGTCCTCCAGCACAATGTCGTCCATCGACAAGGCAGTGGCCTTCAAACCTCTCTGCAGGGCTCTCTTGGCCAGCTTCTTGGAAACAGTCTCAGCAGTGCCACCATCAGAAGCAAAGTAGATCGAAAGAGGTGGACCCGAGAGACCATCGAGCAGCTGAGCGTACGCCTCCTTAGCTCTCTTGTCCTGCTTCTGCTTGACAACTGACGACTGCGATTGCTCCAGGGATCTGGCGAACAACGGGTTTTTAGCAGAGAGAAGAGTCAGCTTGTTCTCACGGTCCAAGAATGCCTTCAGCGATTCCTTGATCACCGTAGAGTCAAGCTGGAAGTCCTCCTCGCGTGGGTTGTAACGGTACAATGGGATATGACCGGTCTCAACGGCTTTCTTGGTACTGGTCAAGATCTCCAATGGAGTGTCGTTCTCTGTTCTGATAGGCAAGTAAGCCAGCACAACAGAAGGACCGTCGAACTTGGAGGCCTCAATCAACGTGGTCAGTACCTGAGTATAAGAAGAATATATGGCGATGGAACCAACGTAAGCGCTGCCATAGTTCATGGCGTAGAGTCCAACATCCTTCTTTCTTGGGCTGTTGTAAGGTTTATCTTTGGTCTTGTTCTCGAAGGTCTCATTATCTATCAACATGAGGTTCACGTTCTCTCCAGAGGCCAACAAGTGGTGGACACCAGAAGAACCAACG
Organism: Petasospora taoyuanica; assembly: GCA_030567055.1. Lineage (NCBI taxonomy): Eukaryota > Fungi > Ascomycota > Saccharomycetes > Phaffomycetales > Wickerhamomycetaceae > Petasospora > Petasospora taoyuanica. Next base: position 59,424 of record JAKUBZ010000044.1, read on the forward strand.
TCATATGACCACGAGTCAGAGGCGATAATCCATGTGGACTTCAAGTAAAAGAATTCCTTCAACGAGAGCAGTTTCTTAGAGGTCTCACTGGCGTCAGACTGTAAGATCTTCTCAATGGAGTCAGCAACATCGTTCTGCTCAGACTTGCCAGAGCGGGCAAGCACAAGCCATTTGGTCAAGAGGTCAACGAGCTCGGAGGTTCTTGGAGTGGAGAAAGAAGAGTCTGCTGACTCAAGAGATGCATGTACCAACTCAATCAATCGCTTCTGCTGCTCCTTTTTGTGGATGTATGCACCGAGACCAAACTCCGGCGAAGATGACTCAATGTCCTCGGCGTTGAACTGGTTCAACACAGACAGCTGTGACCCAAAGAGCTGATCCAATATGGCAATATAGCTCTGCTCCAGCTTAACAACGCTGTTGATAGACTCGATCTGTGCTGGAGAAACAGTTGACTCGATGGACTCACCAAGAAATAAGTTTTGGATTGGGTTGTTGTTGGAGAGGTTGGCCAACACGACCTTCAAAGCGTTGGTGATGTCACAATTGGCACCAATGGAAGATGCCGTGATCTTAGAGATACCATGGTCAACCAACAGGGAAGCATCTTCAAAGAACTCTAACAAGAAAGGAGAGAATCTGTGAAATGGTTTAGTCAAGGACTCTTCCAACAGGGCGATGTCCAGAACAGAAGACGGAAGCTGCTCTAACAAAGCGGAGGCATCGAATGGACGGAAGATCTTGATGGTAAGCACTGGCAACTTGGACTTGGCGAGCTCAGCGTGGTGCGAACCGAGGTGCACAATGGCAGTGGTGGAGCCTCTGGAACCAGCAGAGTATTCGAATGCAGAAACTTTGAAGCCGTTGCTCTTCAACAAGTTAGTGGCATCAGCAAAGGAGTACTCACTCTCGGAGAGCTGGTAGCTCAAAACCTTTGCGACTTTAAAAGCATCAACCTTAGTAGAACCTGTAGCGTTGTTGTAGAAATGCACCACGGACTTGTTGAGAATTTTCACGAGCACATGGGCGAACAAGGCATGGTTGACAATGTCCTGGGCGGTTGAGGAGATCAACACAGTGAATCCGAGATCCTTTACGGCCAAGACAGCCTGGTAATCTGTGACAGCTACGTTAATCACCGATGGGGACAGCTGTGGGAGATGAGGCAGAGAATGGACCAAAGTCTTGTCAGAGATGAAGACTACGGTGCTCTTCTGCTGCTGCTGCTGTACCTCGACAACGGTAGCAAGAGGATCAGTGGAGTCCAATAATTCCAAAGAAGCATTCTCAACAACGCTCTGCGAAGCCCTTGATGGCTTGGAAACGATGAAAGCATGCTCGCTCAAGAGCGGAGCCGCAGCCTGATAGAAACTTTTCAGAGCCTGGGCCATAGCTTTGTGTCTTCTCTTGTCTGCTTTGTAGAAGCAACTTCTAAAAGGAGGAAGGTCAATGGTATGTGGGGATTTCCAAGGTACGATTGATTGGGAAGCGCATTAATCTTTCCAACAATCTCTTCATCGCTGTCTGCCAGAGGATTTGGAGATGGTGATGATGCTTTGGGTATCAAAATTACTGAAAGTCACGTGCGGATAATGCAAGTGTGGCTAGTGCTTACCAAATTCCCTTTCGCTATTGGCCTGGCAACTTGTGGCTGGGCTAAATGAGGGCTCTGGGATGGGGCGCTAGATAGGCGCGGGGCAGTTACTAGTTGCACTAACTAAACACCGTTTGTACAGGAATTGAGCTGCAGGTCGGTGTTTGCTCTTGGACTTTGTGTTTGGTGTAAAACATTTATTCAGTAATTGACTTGAAATCATAGCGTCCCCAGGTTCGTGGATGGTGCTTTTGTGTGAAATCGCTCTATCTTTCTGGAGCCTGTGGCTGTTAACTTGGCTAGCGGGCTTTGGACGTCAAGTCAAACCCCCTGCCCCGCCTCTCAACTCCAGAGTCCGCATATAGTACAAGAAATAAGGCCATCATACAAAAAGCAAACCCCATACCGCACCACCAAACCCCCCATAAAGGTCTCAAAGGTCGCTGTGGCTTGACAGTGGCTGGTGTCACGACAGGCTCGCGGCTGTGGCGCACACTCAATATGTGGCGGTGTGGCGCTGGGTTCTTAGCAATTATCTGAAAACCAAGACACGCGCAGCTGGATAAGATTGTGTCAATTACCGATTACCGATTACCTCAAATGATCTCTCTATCTTTATTGTGCCACCTTATACTCCAATGTTAGACAAATCAGGGTACTTATAATTGATGGGACAGTCACAGACACCAACATGGCGTCATGACAGGTGCGAGACACATTGCTCGCTACCACTTTCGTATTAATCAATGAATTTTTGACTTGGAAGCCACATTCACAATATATCACACTTCTCTAGATACACAACGTTCGAAGACCCCAAATGGTACCCCAAACTCATCACTCCAATGGGAGCAATTAAGTGGAGTACGGGCAAGAGACCTCTCCCTATCACCCTTTTGCAAGAGAAATACAAAGAGCAACCAGTTGACCCGAACGAAAAGCATCTGATCCATTTGTTCCGTGCGGATTTGAGAGTACAAGACAACACTGCACTCTACCACCTTCTTGAGGAGGCCAGAAAGATTGGTGCTCGTCCCATTGGCCTCTATATCATCTCCATCCCGTTCTGGGAAGCACATTTGGAAGGGCCAAGGAAGGTCTACTTCATAATGCAATCGTTGGAACGCCTCAGCGAATCGCTCCACATTGTCTGTTGTATACACTGATTCCCAAGTTAATCCAAAGTGGTTCAAAGACCTACAGCTCAAGAGATTCGAGTCACAAACAGTGTTCTTCAACATCTAGTATGAATACGACGAGATCATGAGGGATATCAAACTCATTGAGAGCTCAGGTGTTAACTGCCGTGTTTACCATGATCAGTGCGTGGTGATACCTGGCGAGTTATGCACAGCGAAGGGCACACAGTACACTAAATTCACACCATGGTACAGGAAGTAGAAGCAAATCTCATACAATACTCTCAAAATTAAGCACATGTTCCCCATACAGGGAACACTATCAGCCGAAAGCGATCTTGACCATTTAGATCTTCCTCTGGACTTCCAACTCCATGGCAAGGAGACTCGTTACAAGCCAGTGGACGAGATGATCAAGTCTTGGGTATCCAGAGCAAAGCTTTATAAGACATTGAAGGACGTCCCATCCCACGACAATACATCGAGACTGGGGCCCTACATGACTTGTGGAGAGATTTCTCCGAGACAGGTGCTTAAGCAGTGCGATGAGGAAGAATTTGTCAGAGAAGTGGCTTCAGAGACTTTTACAGGCACATCATAACCAATTGGCCGTATCTCATGATGTTCTTGCCCTTCAACTTTGCTGGTGCTAACCTTGCATGGTCTGAGGATTTCTCCCGTTTTGAGAAGTGGTGCGTAGGACAGACAGGGTTCCCCTTTGTTGATGCTGCTATGAGACAGCTCTTACAAACTGGGTATATGAACAACAGATGCCGAATGGTAGTTGCTAGCTTCCTGGCAAAGGATCTTGCACAGGACTGGAGGATGGGTGAAAAGTGGTTCCATCACCATTTGGTGGACGCAGACAAACAATGGTGGATGGGGATGGTGCTCTTCCACGGGTATCGACGCTCAGCCATGGTTCAGAATATTCAACGTATATACGCAGAGTGCAAAGTTCGATCTAGAAGGTAAGCTTATAAAGCAGTGGGTCCCAGAACTAAAGACGTTGAAGCCAATGATCTCCACGGACCATTGGACGTGGAAGGGTATCCGACCCCAATTGTGGATCGCACACGCGCTAGACAGGATGCGCTTGACCGATACAGGGACGCATTGACATGACACATTACGATTACTATCATTATGAATACAGGAATATCGTCCTTATGTACATTCTGCCATCGCATATAACTCGCGCAGCATTGTCATCGAGCTAGATCCATGTGGACTGCCTCAACAGGATGAAATGAATATAACGGATCGACGACCCCAACAAATCGAGGCATTATTCTTGCGACAGAGTCGAGGAAAGGAAAACAAGAGCATTCTCCTTGTTGTTGACTGACTGTCCTAATGAGGTACCCTCTCTGTACAGAAAAGGCCAACAAACAACCTTGGAGAGATAGGTGACGTAAGCCAAATGTGGGACCTTGGTAATCAGATCATCATGGTTGAGCACCGTTGTGAGAATGAGACACGCCTGCACCAGAGCATACTGCGCATCTCTTGATGTTGCCCAAGCATGGACAAGTACTTTACATCTTGAAGTCTCAATGGAGTCAAACCTGGGGCGGCCTGGCGAGCTAGTGCAGATGTTGGCCTCTACTGTGATGGACTTTGCATAATTCAGAATCATCTCAAAGTTACAATAGAGTCCCATTAGACCAGTGTGGTGCACCGTTACGTTAGACCAGAAGATAGGCGAGGAGTCGTAGAGATTGAGTGTCGCTCTCCCCGACGAGTAGAACTGGAAATAGGTTCTTCAACTGATGAATCCATGCTCAACTTTGGCATCAAACCCAACGTCCAGTGTTGATCCAGACATACGAAGGTGCCTAACCAGAGATATGATACCATGGCTCAAGATGAGCCGACTAAACATCGAGAAGCAATCGAAGTCGTATTCCGTATCCGTTAGTGACACGTTTCCGTGTGTCTGCATTAGCCTTCTCAAACTCCACAACAAGTTAGGCCAGTGGCTTTCGGACTTAACACTGGGAATAAGGTTCCCGTTGGAAAAGACATCTTCATAACGACAATGCTGGGACTGAATCTCCAAATCAAGGACTTTCTCTCTAGGAATAATTTCCCTTCGTAGTCTCTTGCACTCGTTAACGAACTCCATGGTGTCTCCAGCAGCCCACACAGGGTCAGAGTATGACAACTCCAGCTGGATATCAAACACAGAAAGGGATGGGGTCATTCCAAACAAGAACGTGGCTTGGATATCGAGAATCAACGTGAAGAAGGCGATTCTCTTGAGTGTCTCGTATCGAATCCATTGGCACCAGGAACTGTAGTTGAAGTTGTAAGGGTCGATAACAGACTCTGTCAAATATGAGAAGATCTTCATTTCCTTCAGTACATTAAGAGCCACTGTATGATATATTCTGAAGTTTTCCTGTTGTTGAATGTTTCCATAATACATGTGGAACACGTCGTTGATCAATAGCGTCTGTAAGAGCTTCAATGAGACAAATGTTAAATCGCACTGATCCATTACTTGATAAATGTAATGAATGCAGTATCCTCTTTTGGATATCCACGGCAACCCCATATGCCTCAACACTCTTCTGCTCTGCACATGCAATTCCCATGATGACCAATGACAAAAGGAAGATAGTGTTCAGATCTGTATTCTCGTAGGAGCTAGCCTTAAATGTGGCTCTGTGGATTACTGGGAGCATTGAATTGAAATGGGTCCAGTATTGCGCCAAGAAGTAGTCTATCTTGTGCTTGTTGGAGACCTAAGATGTTCCCTGTACGATCTTTTCAGTACTGAGAAACTCCATGATCTTTCGAGGTGTATCATTGGAGAGCTTAAAGTCAAGCTGCTGCTGCAATGACTGCAATGACTGCTGCTGTGGAAGCTGTTACTGCTGTGGCTCTATTTGAGTCCCAGTGGGTGGCCGTACTATCGGTGTGAGCTCAAACCACTGGTCCAGGCCCGGCTTTCCATTGTCTTCCAATGGGTGGCTTAATCCGTGTAAGCACAGGACCCAACAACCAGCCAAATGAATCCTCAATGACGTCGACAACATGCGCAAGCCTTATGGGACTCTCATCTGTGTATTTGTTGTCTTCTTGCTGGCTAAAGTCTTCTCCCTGCTGTTCCTTATGAGCTCCACACATAGTTGTTGTGCCGTTGGTGTTTGTCCTTTTTGTCTTTTCACCCACGCAAACGACTTGCTGTGTTTGTCACCTTTGCTTGTGCTGTTGTTTGCCAGGTGTGTCTTGGAACGAGTGTGCTTCTCCAAAAGGTCCTTTCGGGCAAACGATACATCGCAGAGGGCACAAGAGAATGGTTGGACTCATGTCTGGCTAAATAGTCTGGCCTCTTGAAGCGCTTAGTGCACCCGGGATGCGAGCACTGGAACCTCTTCCTAGGGCCTCTGCTGTATCACAAGGGGGTTGGGTCGGTGAAATGTATTCTACAGTTAGGTTTCGTATGCCGTAGATTACAAAAAACAGAGAAATAGAAGATCAGGAGGTCAGAAGGTCAACTTTTCTGTGGGCTGGTGGAGGGTGTTTTCCCCACGAATTTTCCTGCCATTCGCGCTTTTCTTAGACTTCAAAAGTTCAAAGTCCAGACTACAATCTTTAAGTGAAGGAAGCTCAGCGACTTGTGTTGTGAGGGAAGCCTATAATTTTCCACATATCCGACAAAGCATCGCATCGATTCTTGAAATCTCCTTAGTGATCTGTGTGACTCTTCCAGTGTCATTGAAAGCTGACAAAAATAAAGGAAAATGATCCAAAATGGATACCACTGCAGCCACATACAGAACGTCGCAGCATGCGCGGGCTCAATTCACAATGATATATATTTTATTAGCATGCATCATCATTCTGAGGTGATAGGAACCCATGTATGATTTATGATATCAGGATTCAGGAGTGCACACTTTGACGGTTATCAGAATTATTATCATGCCCAAACTGAGCCAGCGCCCAACGCCCATTCCTGTGGACCCCTGATGTCTCCTGAAATGTTTTGTGGAGAAAAATTTGTCCATATGCGCCATATATGGTCGCCATGAAAGCTCACTGATCCCATATATATATAGGCCACTATATATAATCTTTCTGATATTACTGATTAACCGGACTCTATGCTAGCACCAAACTCCTGCTGGTGCCAACTTGAGCTATTCACGACGCATGACTCATGACTCATGACAGCTCAGCTCATATCGGCAACTGGCCGCAATTGCAGGTACATACCGTTGTACCCGCGGCTTACAGTATGACTCTAGACGAATTATAAGTTCATTTTTCGATCATGATGGCTTATCCCACATTACATGCAGATAGCGGTCTAACAAAATGGTTTAGGCCGCAGACTCACTTGATATAAATAGTTGTCACTGCCCTTTTTTTCTTCTTCTCGAACCATTTATCACTAGGGTACGACTACACCATTCATCCACCTTATAACAAAGATGATTGTTCCTATCTTTCTAATTCTTTCGTTATTCGAGATCTGTCAATGTTCAATTCAGTCCCAAATAGAGTCTCTGGTCAGATGTATTTCCAGAACGGCCGTTAATCAGTACATCTACCACGTTACCGATACTGGATATATTCACCTTACACCGGAGAAGAGGCAGATCTTGGATATTACGTCCGATGATGTAGGGATCTTGGCTTGTATTTCTGCATATGCTTCTAACATTTCTGTGGTCTTGATAGGTGATCCGATGCCACAGTACTATAATTATCTATCTAGTGGAAAGATTTCAGAACTACCGCACGATACACATTTGCACTTGGTGTTCCATGATAGACAACGTGTGGAAGCTGTTAACATTGCCACACTTGCTAGACGTGACACTTACTACTGGAGCTCAGGTGATGACACAGGAAATGATTACAGCAACGGTGACAGTAAGTACTGTGTGTTGTAAGTCTAAGTGTAAAGTAGACAAAGTGTGTATTGCTTAGTAGAATATAAAAGTAGAAAGAGAATGAGTTTACAAGAAGTGGAAACTCATGCTCCTTATATAGTTGGGAGTGCTGCTAAGCACATCCATAGAAAGACAAAAGAAATGGCAAAACCCAAGGCCCAGACCCATTTGTATGACCAATGGACGAGTAGCACAGAGAGTCTAGGCCTCTCTGTTCAACATTACTGAGATCCAGGAAGCCTTCTCCTTGATGACCTGCCAATGCTATAGTGTTAGTGAAGTGGTCATGGTGGCGGTTGTGCCAAGAGGATTCGGATCATGTGTGCAAATGTGTGCAAATGTGTCACGTGGAGATACGGTGACTGTAAGGCCTCAATGTGCCCACAGCACCTGCTGTGTGGAGCATGAGTTACCTTTTCCTGTGTTGTGCTGAGTAGCACATGCTGTTAGTATAGAACGGAGAATACACGAGATCGTGGCCGACGTGAACGGACATAAGCGTAGCCATATGATGTTGAGATGCGTGAAACATGAATTGCCTTCCTGCCTGTGTACGGACCCATGTCATGATGTGAGTAGTGGAGAAGAGAGAAGACCGATGCCTGTCCCTTGGGACAACAAGAGTGAATCTGTGTTGTTGTAGTGATCAGTTGAATGGCATGTGATGCTATGAAGATACGATGTGATAGCTGCTGTAGTACGCTGTCGATGTCATTATGCCTCAATAGGCTCATAAGATCTGCCCCAGGAAACATGAGTTGTGTCCTTGTCTCTGTGTTGTGGACCGAAGATATGAGTAGAGTACCGATACGCGCAGCTTCGCAATGACATTGACACTGAGAACAACAATGGCCCTGTATAGTTGAGATGCGTGCTTGGACGAGGCTCTGATACGTCGAGCTGTGGCGCGAAAGATGAGCTGCTGTGTTGTCGTTTTTGTAGTGCTAGGAAGACCCATGGTGTGATGGACAGACAGAACGACACCAATGTGCATCGTCAAAGCTTGACAAGCCCAAGAGCACGGGCAAGGTCAATATCACGGGTGCCGCTGTGATGCTGTAGTTAGGTGAGGTCCCGCTGTCTCCTTGTATTCGTAGCACTGTTCGAGAAGTAAATGAACACAAGCTTGGCCATTGTGAGGACACTGTGATGTGACATTGTGATGTGACATTGTGATGTTGAGATGGTGAGTTGGAGATGACACATGTGATAAGGAAGATGTGGTAGGTGCTGTAATACGTTGTCCACACCCATGGGCGTCAGCCACAGATCCTTCTATCTGAAATATGGCTTGCTGCTTCGTGCCTTCCGTGTCGCTGAGAAAGCACATTTTGCGAAGACAGGAGAAGGCCAACGAGCGTCGTCAACCCTTCGCAAGCGCCAGTAGAGGAAGAGTACCAGTGCCTCTGTGGTGTGAGACTCAGGCCAATGAACACCAATGTGCGATGTCACCTCAGAAGTCTCAGCAAATGGATGAAGACAAAGAGTGGCAGAGAATAGCTGAATGCTGTTGTGAAGTGATGTGATGGTACCAAGGAGAGATGGAAGACCTGGGTGGCCAAGCCACAATACACATATCTGTGTGTCACATCGGCATGGTGTTTTGTTGCTGTGGCAAAGACTATTTGTGGTTCATTGAAGAATACATCATGAGGTTGTGTACGAAGGGGGTATTATTCTTTTCTCAATTTTTGTCCACCGACGAGTGGCACCGCAACAAGTGACACGTTAGAGAATGGCAGCCCCAGTTTGAGGCTCTAGCGGTACGAAAATCAAAAACGATTATGTCATCGAGTGCGGGAACCGTGTTTGAGTTTTTCGTGGCGTGACTGACTCGTGCTGTAGCCGTACCATTCATTTTGGGCCATCTATATTCCTCCAGAAAATAGAGTAGTGTTGATGTTTTAGTGATTTAGAAATGTATGGGGGAGTATTAATTTCGAGCTGCGGCAGAATACGGGTTACTTTTTAGAGAACAGCTGTGGGGTGCGGCCGCTATCTGGACAATGTTATGTGGATAAGTAGGAATATATTGTTTACTGGTGTAGATAAGCGTGTTTTGCGGTGTTAATTGGATTATATTGTAGCAGGGATGTCTGGATGGGCAAATCGGGTAATTGGGTGCGGTCGCGGTGTGTTGATTTTTGGCGATCCCTTTGCGCGTGGCACTGGAAGAAGTGTC
>JAKUBZ010000045.1:0-66030 GCA_030567055.1 Petasospora taoyuanica
CCCCTTGATCCCCGTGCCTTATTTGTAACGCACAAAAGTCGGGGTGGATTTATAGAAACGTATATATAAGGCTCTTGGGCGGTGGGCAGTTATGGGCGATGCATGGCCCATCGGCTGCAGGCGCCGATAAGCGCACGCTGGGGGGGAAGGGCGACGCGCGGAGATCAAGGTGGCCTTTTCATAGCATTCGTATTTGGCATGTGTGGTGTGATGTGATATTGTAGTATGAAAGAATTACATTGTATAATGGGACTCATATGTGCAGAATTCATCTTTCAGTACCAAGAAACACCTAATATTGGCCAAGTTGTGATACATCACATATATGCATTCCATGACGCTCTCGAGATCTGCCGGCTGCGGGAGGCGGCCCTCGGGGGCTGTTCCACTACCCCCCTGCGAAAGTTTGAAAAATATTAAATTAACCCCGAGTTGCAGGTGGGATTTTGGGGACGAGTTGCGTTTATATGAATATTTCCTCTTTTTTCCATAGTGAATTTCCGTGATTAAACAAAGAGGTCCCTGGCGTGAGTGTGTTTCAGGGCATTTCGTTGTCTCTCTGGCACCAGATCTAGACGCAGCTCTATTTCAATTTCATCTTCCCAGCACAGATCCCAAAGATCCGTATGCCAGGCACAACTCATAAGCTCTTAGTGCTACTGGTGGGCACGCTGCTGACGCTGGCAGTGTGTCTGCTCAACACGGACCACCATCATCATCATCATCATCACACATCCAGGCCATTACAGAAGAGAGCGGAGATCATCCGGGGCATTCAGCAGTTCACGACGGCGACACAGGGGAAGATCGTCGTGGACAAGAGAGAAGAAATGAATGCTACGCTTTCAACGGAGTCTTCGAGCTGGAGCTCGGTGGATTGGGAGGAGTCTTCCATCAGTGTGTCCTCTGTGTGGTCGATTGAGTCTTCGTCCTCGGACTTTTCGTCTTTGGGGCTCTCTTCTGAGTCCTCTTCATCCTCTGAATTGTCCTCTATAGAACCATCATCCTCTCAGGCCTTCCTGTCTTTAACGTCCTCTACTGAGTCTTCGTACTACGTGCCCTCATCGTCATTCTCATCCACCACGTCTTCCTATTCATTGTTGTCTTCTTCTTCTTCTCCTTCTTCTTCCAGCACAGAAGGTACAACAACGTCAGTGGAGAACGGTGTGACAGAGATCATCAACCATACCACCACGATCACAAAAGCCGTGCCGGATACTACTTCCACAGCTACATCAAGTGACCTTACAACAGCCTCTCCTACGCTTGCCAGCGTTGATCCCTTAGCTTCACACAGTGGGATCTCCAAGAAGAGCCGTAATGTGGTTATCGGGTGTGTTGTAGGTATCGGTGTCCCATTAATAGTTGCTGTTCTATTATTGTCATACTTCAAGTTGTTCCGTAATAGGAACAGAAGCTTTATCAACTCTGAAGGTGAGTTGGTGAGTAAGAAAAACAGACACAATGGAGCAGACGCCATGCTTGACGAAAAGTATTTTGATGAGACCGTTGTTGGAGGTGCCGAAGATGAAGAATTGACAAGATCAAATGATACCATGTTAGAAATGGACGAGACGATGGTACAAAGAAACTCCTTCAAAATGAGGCCTAATACAGCTACGAATTTCTGAAATTGCCTTGAATTCACCTCATTGCATTCATTGCCTTAAATTGGTCATGCATACACCATATAATAGTATACATTAATGCATCTATATATATATATATACCACCATACTATACATACCTAGATGACGTCATATCTTATGCGTTGGCATTTCCGGAGGCGGGGGGAAAACAGATATATAATGCTATATATCCGAGGTGGTTGGGAGCCCTGTGTCGTGGAGAACAAAGTGATGAGGCCGCCGCGGAGGGGCGCCTTTAATTAACAAAATAAGGGCCCATTTTGGAGGTTGAATACAAATAGAAGAAAAGAGAATAAAAGAATTTCGTATGCAAATTAAACAGAAGAAGATACTGAAAACAGACGATGCGCCAATCAATGCGATGCGACTTGCGAGTGAAAACTACTTATTCTTAGCGCAGGGCAATGGAATCTCACTGTACTCTATCAAAGATTCAAAACTGATGAGTCGATACGAAGGACATAACAAAAGTGTTAGTTCATTGTGCCTTATGAACACCACACGGTTCATAAGTTGTTCGGATGTGATAGTGTTACATGACCTTAGCAAGCAGACGTACCTACGGCGTATCAGTATGGATAGCAGATTTAGGATCAATGGTGTTACCAAGCTAAGTGAAGACGTTGTGGCTTGTTGTGGAGAGGATCAAAAAATATCGATATTCGATCTAAGGCAAAGAGATCTATGGAAACCTATCCAAACATTTGAAAATGAAGCGAAGGATTCTCTTAATGGGATTTGTTATTCTCAAAGTGTCATATACACAGGTGGGAGTGATGGACGGTTATTGACATATGACTTGAGAAGAGGGTTATGTACGACGGATGAATTACAATCTGTGATAACGAGTGTGGATTGTCTAAACAACAATCAAATACTATTGAGCATGTTAAATGTTCCCGATGGTGTAAGGGTATGGGATTTTGCATCACAGAGATATACGGAAAGACTTATAAAACCCATTGACAAAGAGTATAAGATTGATAGTGTATTCACCCAAGATTCACAATATATTGTAAGTGGTTCGGAATATGGTGGATTACATGTATGGAATCGCCTACAAAGTTCTATACATACAGTTACTCACTTGTCAATGGATACAACCCCATCTATGATTAACACAGTATGTACCTTGGGTAATACCATAGCATGTGGTAAAGGAGATGGTACTGTGGGAGTATTTAATCTCTAGGAGATAGAGAGAGAGAGGGGGGAAGAGAAAGTATGCTATTTTTATAACCCGCATGACATGGTAGTGACCTATTGTATAACGTTATATGAAATTGGGAACGAGTTTAGAAATGTGGAGATAAGTTTTTTTCTAGCATCCTTACACAACGCCTCCCCGTGTAAAGCGCCCCTCAGCGCCCCTCAGTGCCCAGTGCCCAGGATCCGTTCCTGCAGGATCTCCCAATATATGAGATTAGAAACTTCATGATGGAACTCTAGTAGAGATAGAGCCCGCCCAAAGGGCCGCTGGGGCTGGAGCTGGGGCTGGAATCCAATCCCACAGCTATAGGCTACCGAACTATTATAAAAAACTGGTGCCTGACTATATCTGCCCTTTCAAGTTCCAGGGTTTTTTTTTTGACCCCTCTCCTACTCTACTTGATTACCGCTGTTCCTGGATTTTTTTCTTTGTTTTGCCCAAAAACCCGCATTACGCATACATACAGTATAAAAAAAACAAAAATTTGGTGTCAGCGCGCCCTGACGTCACAACCCGTGTTTTTCCAATGTAGATCTCTGCTTTTAACTGCTGCCTGCCTTCGTAGCATCCGCTTTTCCATTCACTGAAACTCGTGGAGGATTTCGTCCCGTTTGTTTTGATTTTTTTTTTGGTCTGCAACAGGTGGATTTCTTTTCCCTCCTCTTTCTCTTTCTCTTTGTTATTTACAGCCTTGTGGTATATAAAAAGGGATCTACTTCTCTCCCTCCCCCTTTCCAGAAAAGGGAATTGTTATCTGCCACCGGTGCGCCTCTGCCTCTGCCTCCCCCTTTTTTGAAGTACAATCTCACCCCATACAAATTGCTAGCATCCGCGCGCGCGCACCTCCATTCTTCTTCTTCTTCTTCTTCTTCTTCTCATTTGTTTACCATTCACTCACGGCATTTCGCTTGGTTCTTCTGCCCCCCGTGTAGTTGGACGACAGCCACACTCCGTGTCTTAACGACCACTGGTGTTGTTGCAGTGTGCTTTTCTGCTATTCTTCTTCTTCTTCTTCTCTTCTGCTCTACTTCTTCCCTTTGTTGTTGTCGCATTGCGGATATAAAAAATTCCGCATCACCATGTTTGAAGTGAGTATCTTTTGGTTAATACAAAGGTTTATTCCAGGGGTGTGGGATGTTGGGATATCTCTGTTGTTCGGCTCGGATTCTCATATCTGGCCATATGACTTTTTTGGTTTGCATTTGCATTTCTTTTGCTTTTCCATTGTCATGTCACTTTTCTCTACTATTTGTGTCCCTCCCTCCCGGGCCTTTTGTTTCATCATCATCATCATCATCATCTACTAACACCAGCAGAACCTACGGAACCTCATCAGACACAAGCCAAAGGACGCTCAAGTCACTAGCAACAAACACAGCAAAAAGTTGCAAATACCACCACTGGTGCCATTGCCTGAGACAACAGAAGTTCCACAGTTCAAAGAGCTCTTACCACGTTATGAGATTATAACAAAGATCGGTGAAGGTGCCTTTTCTCAAGTTTATAAAGCCATCGATCATGAGATGCACGTCGATGTTGCCATTAAGGTCATTGATAAGAGTTCCATCTCATCATCTCAAATGGAATCAACTTTGAAAGAGATCTCAATTATGCGTCGTATTGACCATCCAAATGTGGCCAAACTCTACAACTACTTGAACACAGAAACAATGACTTTTTTGATTATCGAATTCGTCTCTGGTGGTGAACTCTTTAATCAGATCGTTAAACTTACTTATTTCTCCGAAGATTTGGCTCGTCATATCATTATTCAAGTGGTTAAGGCTGTGGATTATCTTCATTCTGAAGTTGGTGTTGTACATAGAGATATCAAACCAGAAAACTTGTTGTTTGAAAAAATTGGATTTTTCCCTGATGAATCACCACAACGACGCCGCAAATCCGATGATACATCAAAAGTTGATGAAGGAATGTTTAAACCAAATGTTGGTGGTGGTACTGTTGGAACGGTAAAACTTGCAGATTTCGGACTTTCCAAAATTCTATGGGATTCCAATACAAAGACACCATGTGGTACTGCATCATATACAGCGCCAGAGATTGTTCGTGATGAGTCTTATTCCAAGAGTGTGGATATGTGGGCCATTGGATGTGTATTATATACTCTCCTTTGTGGATTCCCACCTTTCTATGATTCTGATCCAAAGACATTGACACAAAAAGTTAGTCGTGGTGAATATACTTTTTTATCACCTTGGTGGGATGAGATTTCTAAAGAGGCAAAGGATTTGGTATCACATCTACTTACAGTGGATCCTTTGAAAAGATATGGTCCTGATGAAGTATTAAACCATCCATGGATCTTAAAGAATTCCAAACCAACAAATCCAGCATCAGATGCACCAATGTATCAAACAAGGTCTTCTTCGGTGTTAAGATTTGAAGAAGTTATTCCACAACATAGCTCAAATAACAGTGGTATGCTTTCACCTAGGGCAGAAGCATTGAAGTTTGCATTGGATACTGGTATTTCTATTCAACGTACTGCTACACCACTACGTCGTCTACTGGAAGAGGATGAATACTTTGATGAGTCTGATGATGATGATTCATCAGAGGATGAAGATGAAGATGATGATGAAGATGAAGATGAAGATGATGATGAAGATGATGAAGATGAAGATGACAATAAGGAAAGTTATACATACACGCATGGTGTGGTGTATGCTAAATCCCCAGTGTTAAAGAAGTTCCATGATAAGATGCTACCTTTGACGCCGTACCTTAACAAGCAAGATACCATTCAAACACAAGATGAAAAGAAGGATGAACTCGGGTTTAAAAGTATGGAAAAATTCAATTTGAATTTCGATGGGAATACTCTTTTAAACAGGAGAAAGATTTCTGGAAGTTTAGCATGTGGGCCTCAAACAACACCTCTGTCATAACAAAATATGCACTCATATGCATGTATTAACGTACATAACGATTAACCATCACGATCATATTTATGCCTCTCTAGCGTCGTCTATGCTTATGATGGTGACATCAGTCTGGAAACTGTCCTTGTAGACTCTTTGTCCATTGGGGAGATCGTTAATTTTTACTCTTTCTTGTCCTTGTTCTAATGTTTGTACAATCCCTGCCTTGACGTGTCTTTTACCAACTCTTTCTAACATCTTGTCATCTTTTATAAGGATCTTCCAGAACTCGTATGGCTTGTTGTTTGGAACAGGAATGTCTCTAATGGTCTCCGCCATGTGTTCTTCTTCTTCTTCTTGATCATCATCTCTATGTGCCTGTGGGTTCAATGTCAATGCAATGTCTCTCCATACCGGATCGTCTAATAAAAGGTACAATCCCTCCATTATAAGCACTCTCGAAGAAGAATGGATTCTCGTACCGTATTGCTTCGGGTCGTGCTCGGAATGGTCGAAACTTGGGATATCAATGTCTGGTATTTGTGTTTTCCCGATATCATAAGGCCCCAAGACATTAGATGGAACGATTAACGTCTCTTTTAATAACTTCACCAGTTGTACCACCAATGAAGAGTCAAACGTAAAGGGAGATCCACGTCTCAACACGGCATTCTCCGGGTCTTTGAACCTGTGTAAGGTTTCCCGAGGTAAATGAAACCCATCCATTGGAATAACTTGAGCAAATGGTGATTCAATTGATTCATTTGACTCATTACAATGAGACACTCTAATGGCTGTGTCATCTCCGCCACGTCCTCTTATCACCGTCGTCTTTATGTCCACCTGTTCTCTTATCGGGGGGTAAGCATCATCTTCCAGATCAATCTCGTGTGCATCACATAGGGGCAACTTCTCAATCAAAACGTCAAGCTTACCTCCTTCTGAGCCATCAATGTGCTTAACTCCTCTCGCCAAGTGCTCAGCATTAAGAAGGTCAACGACTCTCTGTGCCACGGTGGACTTCCCACTGCCCGGAGCACCAATCAGCAGCACGATTACTCTGTAGCTGTTGGATTTTTGGAGCAACTGGATCGTTCTGTCTGCAAGATCTGTATACGTGGACTCCATAAGTTGTGGCATAAGGTATGTGTGTATATGTGTGTGTGTGGATATATATATAGGAGAAAGTGTATGAGATAGATGAGATGTGTGTGATGTATGAGAAAAGGGAGTGAATGCTAAATGTGTCTGCTATGCGATTAGCACTCAAGCACAGTGACAAGTTTATCAATTCAAAAAAAGTTCGGAGCATTGTCAACCATTGCCCTGTCGTCCGAGCGGTAGTAATGGGGTGGAGGGGGCCGCCGAGATAATCCGGGGTACGCCCTCGGATCTTGGCCCAAGGGGCCTGGGATCGCGACAGGCGATTTCGTTCCCAGTTCCCACCCAAATTTCCACCAATTAATGCACCGTCTCTGAGTCAAGAGAATCTGCTTCCGCACACAGAGAGAGAGATGCTTAGACACCTGGCACGCCCGTTCGCCCACACTGCTAGACAGCAGAGCAGTAGCAGACTCGCCTCTACGCTGGCGCTTGTCGAGGCGCAAGGGTCGCAGTTAACCTCTGCTTCGTTGTCCTCACTCAATGCTGCAAAGCAATTGGGTAACCCAGTTGTTGCCATTGTCTTGGGATCTGGGGCCAAGACAGTCGTCCCAGAGCTCAACAAGGTCGCTGGCCTGCAAAAAGTGCTGGTCTCCGAAGACGCACAGTTTGACCATGCCCTACCAGAACTGTTGTCACCAGTGCTTACCAAACTGCTACAAGAAGGAGACTACTCCCATTTCATCACACCTGCCACTGCAGTGGGGAAGAACGTCCTTCCACGTGTCGGTGCGCTGCTGGATGTCCAGCCCGTCTCGGACATCATTAAGGTGGAGGACCCACAGACCTTCAAAAGGCCGATCTACGCCGGTAACGTCATTGTCACGGTGAAGAGCACAGATGCCAAGGTGTTGGTTTCTGCAAGAGCCTCTGCCTTCGAACCCCTCGAGCTCAGTGCGCAGGAATCATACCCAGTGGAGGAGCTCGCTGTTGAACAGACACACGCTGCGGTCCAGTGGGTATCCGAAAACCTTGTCAAGTCCGAGAGACCTGAGCTCGCATCGGCCAAGAGAGTCGTTGCCGGTGGTAGAGGCCTTAAGAACAGGGAGAACTTTGACACACTTGTCTTCCCACTCGCAGATGCTATGGGCGCCGGTGTCGGTGCCACCAGGGCTGCCGTGGACTCTGGATTTGTTGACAACTCGCTGCAAGTGGGCCAGACGGGTAAAGTCGTCGCCCCAGAACTCTATGTGGCCGTTGGGATCTCCGGGGCGATCCAGCACTTGGCCGGCATGAAGGACTCCAAGACGATTGTCGCTATCAACAAGGACCCAGAAGCTGCTATCTTCAACGTGGCCGACGTGGGACTCGTGGGCGACCTCTTTGAAGTTGTGCCGGAGCTGACAGAGAAGCTTAAACAGTAAGAGAAATCTATTGTACTTATACAGAGAACTTGTCCTCACCTGAAGGTAGAGACTCGCTTTGCCGGGCTTTCATCACCCTCTTGACTTCCTTGTTGAGACGCATCTCTGCTCTTTTCCTCTTGTAGATCCGCTTCCACTTGGTCACCGACTTGAACGAGTAGTTGTAGGTGATCAGCAGCAGGAGCACAACGGAAAAGGGGACTGCAACTTTCCAATAGTAGCTTACGCTATGAGTTAGGTCCCCAAATATCTCAAAGTTCATTCCGTAGTAGCCTGTCCAAAAGGATAACGGAAGGAAGATGACAGTGACGATGGATAGTTGTCTCATCGACTCGTTCGTATCCGTGGAGATTGTGTTGAACAGCAGCGCCACCAAGTTGTCGACCTTGGCCATCATCTCCTCGATCTCATCAGTGAACATCATTGTGTGGTCCACAATGTCCGCCAAGTAGACCTCACATAACGGGGATACGAGAAATTGAAGAAGAGAATTTCCCCTGGGGAACATCTTAGAGGCCTCCGAGTGGATTCCTGCCTTTGAAAGGTCCTTTAGAGAATTGATCATCGATGATGTTGGAAGTATCGTTCGTCTCAGCTTTGCCAACTCTCCAGACATTAAGTGCAATGTCTGTGTATGTCTCAAATCTGGAGACGTCAAAATGTCCACTTCAAACTCCCCCAAGCGCTTTCTATAGGCAGTGAGCACCGGGTAAGTGATATCCACAATGGTGTCTAATATGCTTTCCAATAACAGAGAGGCATCACATGAAGTTCTCAGAATGGTTTCATCTGCACTGATTCTCGATAAAATGGCACTGTCAATGTCATCCCCAGAACTTTCAAAGAAGGATATCACAGTGCCATCCGATACGAGGAAAAAGGAACATTGCTCGACACCGACAAGCAAGTTTCTATAGCTTAGTGGTCGTTGGTCATCCAATAGCCGTGAACGTCTCTTACTGTAGTAGTTCGGATAATATGGATCATTGAGTCTTCTCGTGTCATGCGTCCTCGGAATCCTCTTTGTCAAAGAATGTGTTTCATCTAACGACTCACCAAGCTGTTCTTCATCCATCTCCCCATGTTCGTCATAGTCATAAAGATTCAATCTTTGCATTAGCCTATCCCAAATACCTACAGCTCTCGAAGTCTGTGCAACGTCCCTCACCAGCTTGACCAATGGGAGAACACCAAAGATATGTCCTGGGTAGATGTCCACTTTCGTTCTTTGTGGGATATCAATCATATCCTCAATCGCTAGTCTATGCAGGTTGTACTTCTCTCCTATTGTAGCTATGGCCTCCCACGACAGCCCATTGACGTTGATCCATCGTACTTTGGACCACTGCGGTCTCCGTTGTAGTGCTAGCTTCAACTTATCAACACCGATTTTAACCCTTGCACCATTCGAAGTGAAGTGTCTGATGTCTTCGCTCTCCACGTCTTCCAAGATGTTGGTCTCTACCTCGAGATGTTCGACCCGGTAGCGTTGCTCGTTGTAGTCTGTGATGGTGACAGCAGATCCAATCGAGGATATAATCACGTCGGTCGTATTGATGTCAATACCCGGTTCCCATGAAATTCTCTGGCGTGCAGCAGTAGAAGAATACGCGGAATCGGAATATCGTCTGTTCTTACGCTTGTGTTTCTTCTTGTGAGCTGGGACCTGCGCCTGGGATTGGCCCTGGGGCTGTGAGTCTGAGTGAAGGGTGTTGGGGCTCTGCCCCTGGGCTTTGTCCTTATCAAACAGCTTCATCCCCCGTCTCCTTATTGCCTTCTTTCCCTCCGACTTCACGCTCTTATTATCATCGCTGAACTCATCGCTCTCATTCGTAAAGTCTATCTCATGTGGCAGATCCGGTAGTGTCGGATCGCCGGAATCGTAGAGCTTGGGCATCGCGTCATTACCCTTTGGGACTTAAGTGTGTTTTCATTTAGGTCAAGCGCTTGTGTCGTTGATCCCATATTCATGCCGATGGGCCCCTCGAATTATGCCCTCGGAAATAGCCCATTAGGTAAATACTCCCTCTCCATACTTCTATAGTATAGGTATATAGTACTTACCAAACAAAGACTTTATTAATACATTACTTAACTGACTAAAACAATCAAGAGAGAATCTTCTCCAGCAGCTTGGAAGCCTTCAATGAAGCCTCCTCAGTGTATCTTCTGCCCACCAGAGTAAGGCCCACGGGAAGCCCATGCGCAGCCTCAGCATCATAGAGCGCATATTCATACTCTTCATAGGAGTTTCTAGCCTTGTATGTCTTGTCTTCGGGATCCAAGGCCCTGTCGGCCTTCACACCCGAGGGAAACACAACACACGTGTGGTCCAGGATGTTCCACAGTGAAGTATACCCCCAATACTTAATCTCGTGGGGCTTTGGGGCGACTCCAGCATAAGTTGGGGCAATGACAAAATCCACACCTCTAGCATTGAAAAGATCCAAGTACTCCTGACGAAGCGATTCTCTGGAGTTCGTATAGAATTCCAACTCCAGAGTGGTGAGACCAGAATCACCCTTACCCATCGCCAAGTAATGATCTGTTAGTGGCACTGTAGGCTCACCAGAGGCTTCCAACCGGGCAATTGCTGCGTAGTTCCCATCAGCAGTGTATGCGTTATTGGCAATCTCTGCTGCCTCGTACACCCTGTGTGGGTCCCATTGAACAACGTTAACTCCTGCCTTCTTCAACAAGGATTCCACATGGGCCAAAGCACGGATGTTTGGTGGATGTGGCTTAACAACACCATCATCATAACAGATTCCAATAGTCAATTCAGATGGCTGAGACTCTGGGATCCGTTTCCATGTCATGGGCAAGCACTGCTGATCATATGCCCATGGCTCCTTGGAGACGTATGACTCCATAAACAACTCCAAATCTTCAGCAGAGTTGGCCATTGGGCCCAGTGCACATCCAATCAGTTCACAATACGTATCAGTGGCAGGAGCAAGAGTATCCTTCATGGAGATACGCTTAGTGGATGGCTTCATACCCCAAATGCCGTTGAAGGCTGCGGGTGTACGAATGGATCCACCAATGTCGGAACCAATCCCCAATGGGGATCCCTTCATGGCAATGAGTGATCCCTCACCCGACGAAGACCCACCGGGGGACATCTTTAACTTGTATGCGTTTCTGCCTCTGCCCGTGATGTTGTTGAAGGAATCCAAGTGCATCAGACATTGTGGCTGTGTGGTGCGGATGTAAAAGACACACCCCAAGTCGTACATGATTTGATTCGTTGTGGAGAACGTAGGAGTCACATTGTCCAGACAACCGACAAACCCTCCGTGTGTCACGTGGCCTGCAAAGTTGTAGTGTTCTTTCAGAGACAGTGGGACACCGTGCATTGGGCCAACAACGTCTCCGGTCTTCTTTTGGTACTCATCGAGTTCCTTGGCTCTCTGCAGCCCATAATCAAACAAGATCTCCATTGCACAGTGCGTCAGTTGGTGGGCAATGGTCGCACGCTTGATGAAAGCCTGGATCACCTGCGTGGCACTTAGCTGCTTCTCCCTAACCTTCTTTGCAATCTCCACGGCTTTCAACTCTGTGATCTCGAGGTCCTTAGGCGACATGACCTGAGGTGGAACAGAGGTACCATCGAAATCAGCAGTATCCAGATCGCCCACTGGCAGCAGGTGCTTTGGGGCCATGTACTCCGCAGGCAGTGCCTGGGCAAGAGTGGCATTGTACTTCTCAATCTTGGGGACCCAATCTCTCTGGAATCTCTCTGGATCACCTTTGCTGTAGTACGAAGGCTGAGAGGTGAGTGGTTCCTTGCTGTGGTCAACATAGACTCTGTCTGGCGTGGTCTTGGAGGGTGACATCTCTATCTTTATCGCTTACTCTGCCCTCTTACTGTCTTCTTACCTCAGGCTGATTCAAACATGTGGAGAACCAACCGGTATTTATACCCACATCCGATCTGTCATTCCAGCACTGGTCGGAGATTAGAGATTAGCCTGTTTGGGCAAGGTTGCGAGCACTGGTCGTTTCAGGGGTAATACTGATGTAGTACTCTATGTGTGTTTTTTGGAGTTGAAAAAGAGGTATACAATAAGGTAAAACAATACAAATCAGTAGTCCATCTAATTCTTAATCATTCATGATCTCTTAAACTACACATCATATTATCCATTGCCCAAGATATCCCAATGACTGGGCTATAACCTATCGCCTACCAAATCGGGCAGAGCGCCAAACGCGATCTCCATATGGGCCACGGGCCATGGGCCATGGGTCATGAGCGATGCGTGATGGGCGATTAGGCGGTGGCAGCGGACCTATATGTGAGCTATGGGGCTATATGATTCCGGGGATATGGAATGCAGCTGGGGCCCCACCTATAACAGTCGATAGCGCTAGTCCTGATTAAGGGGAGCGCCCTTGGGTGTCTTATCTTATTGTCTATCTTCTATTGTCTATCTTGCGTGTCATTATTATAGACTCTTGTATAGAGTATAATTCTTCTCTTATCCTTATCTGGTATATGACATTGATCAGAATCCAAAGCAGCAATCTCCGCTCCTTCAATTGATAACCCACTAAATGATTGGCCCCCGCAAGTGCCCACCCTTCTATATACAATTATTTGGTGTGTTTTTTTCGCTCGCCACCGCCCAATTCGGCAGAGCGCCCGGGTGGGCCACCACATGTGTGTCCCGCTCCAATGCCATTTCTTATCGCCTTATCAATGACAGTACGCTTAACCCAACTGGGACCTGCGCTTTGTACATAATAGCAATTTCAGATGTTTATCACTATTACTGAGGCAACTCCGTTGCATCTGGATATACAGTTAGAAAGGTATATACAAAATAGTCCTAAAAGGGTAAGCGCGATGGGCGATGGGCGATGGGGCGTCATCGGAGATCGCTCGCTAAATCCACGGCATATATATATATATATATAAGCACTTGAGGATCCCACTAAATCTATAGCACCATCCATACGACCAAAGAGAGTACGAACAATGGCTGGCAAAATCAACTACGAGGCCATCCCGGGGAACACCCATCTCGTGGACAAAGATGGTCATATGGCCGCACGTCATTCCAAAGGTAACAAAGAGATTGTGTTGATCCCAACTCCATCGGATGACCCAGATGACCCGTTGAACTGGACACCGAGAAGAAAGTGGTTCAGTGTCTTCTGTATGGTGGTCTATACGTTTGGTGTCGGTGTGCCATCTGCTGCCATCTACTCCGTGCTTACAAACATCGCCGAGGAGACGGACATTACTCTGAGTCAACTGAATGCTGGAACAGGTTATATGTTTTTGTTCTTTGGCCTGGGCTGCCTGGTATTCCAACCTTTGGCACTGCAGTATGGAAAGAGACCTGTTTATTTGATTAGTGTGCTCGCCACTGCGCTGATCTGCGTATGGGCACCGTACTCCAAGAGTAACTCCGAATGGATTGGGTCTAAGATTCTTCAAGGATTTTTCGGGGCTCCAATTGAGTCCCTGTGTGAGATCTCGGTCTCAGATGTGTTCTTTGAGCACGAGAGGGCCAGAGGAATGGGTATCTATGCAGTTGCTCTTCTAACCTCCAATTTTGTGGCCCCACTCGTGGCTGGTTTTATCACTAACGGTATCGGTTGGAAATGGGTGCTCTATCTCTGTGCCATCTGGGGAGCCGTGTCCTTTGTGTTCTTGTTCCTTTTCATGGAGGAGACGAACTACAACAGAACCATCAACCCAAAGAGTCTGCTGAAAGTCATTGAAGCCGCGGACGAGTCCCCAGCTAGTGACTCGGAGAAGGTCAAGGCTGTGCTTTCGAACGTCACCGTGGAAGAAAGACTTCAGGATGCCAACGAGGCATACAACAGCGATTTCTCAGAGCACTCCTACCCAGCAGAGTCTACAAAGACGTGGAGAGAAAAGCTCTCTCTCACTTCTGGTGCCAAGGACCGCTTCCTGTTGCCACACTTCCTCCTGGGGCCTTTCAAGATGATGATGTTCCCAAGTGTCTTGTGGGCGGGGTTCCTCTACGGCTCTTCCCTCGTCTGGTTTAATCTGCTCAACGCCACAGAGGCCACAATCCTGGGCTCGGAGCCCTACAACTTCTCGCCAGCAATGTGTGGTCTGGCGTACATCTCCCCTTCAATCTTCTCCGTCGTGCTGTTCTACTTTTCCGGTTACCTCTCTGACTGGATCAAAATCCGTATTGCAAAGACAAGGCCAGATGGCTTGTCTTTGCCAGAAGACAGACTGTGGGTCCTGATGCTTTACTGTGTGCTTGGGTTCCTGGCATCCATCGGTTGGGGTGTCGGTGCCTACTATGAAGTCCACTGGATGATTTTGGTGGTCTCTATGGGTCTCCTCGGTGGGTGTGGTATCTTTGGAATCGTTGTTAGCGTCACCTACTGTTCGGATTGTTACCACGAATTGGACACAGAGGGAATGGTGGTCGTCATCGTCATCAGAAACGTCATGTCCTTTGCGTGCTCGTACGGCCTGACCGACTGGGTCGTCAACATGGGTTACAAGAACGCGTTCATCTCCTCTGCTTGTATTCTCTTCTTTTGCAATGCCACTTTCTTCGCCATGAGATACACCGGGCCTTACTGGAGAAACAGAACCAAGAAGCTCTACTGGAAGTTTGTCGAGCACAACAGAGAAGTCATTGCTGGTAAGTGAATTCGATTTGTGTGTGTGTGTGTGTGTTCAATTCTTTAGCCTCCTGCCTTTTATTGTTTCTATAATTGATTGATACTCTAGTATAACAAACTCATACGATAGACTAGCCTGTCAAGCCCTGTCTATTGTGCGGAATTCCGTCCCGCATGCTGCCCGATTGCCCAGATCCCAGGGTTTGGCAGTTGAGCTCTGATGCTCGCTAGGGCTCAGACTCGGAGTCTTGGTGACTCGTGGGCTTGGCCGGGGCTTTGTGATCAGGGCATTGTTCTATGTTATTCTTTATCGACACACATAGCTGCAAAAGACAAGCTGCAGATCTTTTACTAATTCGTTTCAAGGCTAGAGTCTCTTATTGTGCTATCCTCCTCGGTACCAATTCCAAGAGAGACCAATTAAATATATAATGGCCCATAGACATCACCCCCAGTTGCATCAAAACCTTAGCCATAGTAGCACTTCAAGTGTCTTCTGGACCAGACAGTGAGCTATAAAAACAAGTGTTCATATATATATATATATATATATAGATCAGTCTATAAGGAATTGCTTCTCAAGAAGCTTTGTATAGTCAGGCATATGGTGCAGCATAACACTATAGAGAGCTCAAATTGTGAGATCAGCTTGCATATTTACCGATATCTGCTCTCCAACATAGGGCCCTGGGCCCAATGTTATACATCACTTTTTCTAACCGGATCATTCCCCATAGGAGTAAAAAGAGCTTCCGCACAGGCTTCCACACAGATTGTATGAGTCTATGGATGATGATGAGACATTAAGAACCATAGTCTCATATTGTATAGCCGTAGCTGCCCATGCCATCATGGCGATCCATAGAAAACGTTAACGTACAGTTAAAGTATCGTCCCAAGATATATCGTCTAGATTATCCAGCAGTCCTCAAAGCTACTTTGCTGTTATACAGCACAGCACCCCTTCAATACCATATAAGCCGCTTTCATTGGGAACATCTCGATCTGCGTACGTCTGGTGGTTGCGTGCAATAACCTATAATGGATCAGCAATAGGCAAGAAATTGTATATAAATTTATATACGAATATTGCGGATTAATTGCTTGGGCTATGAATTTACGAAACATAAATATATTATTATATATCCATAGAGATATTAATAGCCTCATAAATTTTGGGAAACAATACCCGGGTATCCCACAAGAGGCGGCCGCTTTGTTACGCTGCCGCTTTCTGCAAGACGTAACTGTTGCCCGAGGCGGTCTACATGTGGGTTCGAGACAACTCAAAGTTTTTTAACTTTATGATTTTGGTGGAGGCATGAGGACTTGAGGCGGCAAGGCGTAGTGAGGACTGTGGACCGAGGGACCCCCTATATGTATTATGTATGTACGCTGGGCCCTGTGGCCTGTCCCACGCCAAGTACTCCTCCATCCTTATAGTCTTCTGAGTCCTAGTCCCTATGTCCTAGGGTACTAACCGTGGAGTCGGATGGTGGCTCGTGCCCCTATAATACATATGCTAATATGCGCCACAAAACCATACTTTGAGATGACCTTGGACTAACCAGTAGCCACCAAAGAAAAGCTTCAGCCAGCCCATAGGTCTCACCGTCTCACTCCGATCTCTGTCACAAGTATATCGCCGTTCTCTTCCTCTTCACGTGTGTGCTGACTCCCTGACTCCCTGACTCCTTCCTCGGTACTCGGTACTCGGTACTCGGGAGTGTCGGGGAGTCGTTGTCAGAACCTGGGTACCATTAAAAGGCACATCGCCTCCCTCCCTTGGCCCCAACTCTGCCTGCCCTACGCAATATGCTATAGAAGCTGTAAGCATGTAGTACATAGGTTGTTTCATTAGTCATGGCCACTAGGGCTTGCCTAGGGCTTGTTGTTTTGAGAAGCAGTCCCCCATGAGTTGTTATGGGAATAGGACTGCTGCTCCTGCTCCGCCCTCCTCGAGTAGTCGTCCCACTTGGCCCTGAGGTCCCGGCACTTGTACTGTCCGGTGTCGTCCGTCTCCTTGATATGATGTGCTAGCCAGTCCCGTGCCGTCATGCTAGCTCCACAAGAGCACGTCCCCTTGAAGGGCAATTTCTCATTAAGCCCGTTGAACCGCTTAGCAACAACATCCTGGAACGTGAAATGATAATGCAATAAATGTTTCTTAGCGTCGTACTGTCTGTTGAAAAACCCAGTCTTATGTGTACAATAATCCCTTGGGTAAATGCATCGGAAACGGCTCACCTCTTCGTGGATTCTCATGTGTCGAGACAAGTCCCTCGAGATCGAGCGCCCACAGACGAAACACTGCATGGGGATGTGGTTCTTCCCTGTTCGTAGCGTTGGTGTATGTGATCCAGTCCCTTCTTCGTCGCTACACTCGCCACCATGATCGTCACTCTGCTTCGCCTTCTTCTCATGCTTGGCCTTCTTCGGAATACCACCAGCCTTTAAGGCGGGGTCAGAAAGCTTCCTCAGCGATTTTCCCGGTGCAAATGGCCCAAACTGGGCGCCCTGAGCCTCATCACCAAATGTGTTATTCCATGACGAGGATGAAGATGAAGAAGGATACGTGGATCCGTGGCCTACAGAGACGCCAGTGGCCCCATTGGTGACATACCCAGAAGAATAAGGCTGGTCAAAGATAGGACTCGAACTGGAAGAAGCAGCATTAGAGGTCACACCTCCACCACCTCCAATTGATCGACTTCTCTGTGATATATCGTTAACATCCCCAGAGATCCCTAGAGTAGTGCCTGGACCGTATGCCAGTGGGTCGGACCCAAAGTTAGTCATACCCTGTGGCCCCAAGCCCATGGGTCCCCTAACTCTAGTTGTACCAGGGGCGCTCTGTGGTGGGAGCATATGCATCATCATCTGTTGTTGATTCTGTTTGAACATCCTCTGTGCCTTCTGCTGAATCTGGGATTGTGAATGGTTCCGTTCGTCCTGTACTTGGGTTGATGGCTGTGAATTGGTAGCAGAGCCATTCGATCTGTTCTGGTGTGCTTGTGCTTGTGCTTGTGATTGTGCATGTGCATGTGCATGTGGCTTCTCCGTACCCTTGGAGGCAGCTATACTGTCGGTTCCCACGTATGGCTGCTGCTGCTGGTATCCATCAAAGAACCCAGAGCCAAAGCTTTGTCTTACACCTCTGGTGTCACCGGGTGGCTTGGTGGTATCCTGGCCCTGCTGTTGTGTGTAATTGGGATGTGAGAAGCTCGACTTGTTGTGCTCTTGGGTGTGTTGATAGTTCATCTGTCTGTTATCTCCATTCGGTTCGCCATAAGACACAAAATTCATCTGAGGAACCATCGGCATCATTTGAGAGCCCCATTGTGGTGGGGGCTGACCTTGTCCTGCGAATGGTGGCGGTGGTGCTATCGGCAATGGTCCTGGGCCACCTTGTCCGTACGAATGGAATCCCATGGGGCCTTGCTGGAAGGGCATCGAGCCAAACTGCGGTGGGAACTGCGGTTGTTGGTGCATCATGGTCCCCAGCTGTGTGTTGTACAGGCCTTGGCCATCGCTTGAACCATGGTGCTGTTGCTGCTGTTGTACTGGTAGTGGTGGATGGACTTGTTGTTGCATTGATCCCTCTGTGCCGGCTTGACCAATTGGGGCGATGGGGGGCTCGCCGTGGGGCATCCCCGCTATGTTCTGGTATCGGACTCTATCCCGTATCGCCATGGTCTCAGGTCCTTGTTTATATGCTGTGCTTGTGTTTGTACTCCTATTTGTGGCCGGTTGTGTGAGATGTTTGGTGAGCACGCCGGTTGTAGCCATTGATTGATCGGGGTACGGGGGATCTCCAAGTTAAGGGAAGGCGCTCCCAGTGGGATATTAGACGTACGGTGCAACGGGGAGTCCGGTAGTCCTCGACAAGTTTCAAGAGTGTGGAAAAGTGTCCTAAACCAGAGAAGTTGGCAGTGTGCACACACAGACAGTAGCAGTTAGTAACTTCTGTATAGGTTCTCGGTTGGAGAAAGAGCAACAAGAGGAATTAAACCAAGTAAGAGTACGAGTAAGGAAAGGTGTATGAGCAGGAAAGGGCCAGTGTTTTTTTGATTTATATGCACGAGACCCCCCATGGGGCAGTCCGGGAGTGGACCCAAGATGGACAACAGGAACAAAAGACCCGTAGTCAGTAGTGCAGCACCAAAAAAAAACAGCTGAAGTCCCAGAGATCTCAGACTGAGGCAGCTATCTGTGCATTTGTCCAGACTCCATAACCATAAAATACAACCAGCATGGGACAAAGGGGGACATGCATGCACCAGTGCGCACTCGGCGCCCTTCTGCATCCCCGTTCGCTGTTTTTCAAGTAGAAGTCCCCGGTTTTGTTCCCTAGTAGTCTTTTTGGGTACCCGTGGGAAAGTGGCAGACGTTTTTATTAAAACTGGGCCCTGATTGCTAGAGTATGGCTTTTTTGCTTGTTTTTTTTTTCCTTTAAACACCTTTCTTTTGTTTCCATAGTAGTCATAAGCAGATATTCCAATGTATTAGAAAAAGCTTGTGCTATATCCTTCTTCCAAACTCAGCAGGGTCAAGAGCTCTGGGGTGGATGCTGAGCTTAATATGGTATGAGTTCTCGGAGGCCCACATCAAGGCGCAGAACTATACAGACTCCAAACATAAGATGCGCATGGGCACGCAGCCAGAAAAAAAAAAGATCTAGGAAACAAAAAAAAAAAGCTTAAAGTGCGTAATACGTATCACAAATCGCGATCCAGTTGGGACTCCCTCTCTTTCTGGATCCCGACTTGTGAGCATTTGGGACTCGGGAGCCCAATTGGGTAAATTCCGGCTCCATCCCGCATAGTGTAATCATTAATGCCTCTGCAGTTCCGACCTACCATCTAAAGTCTGGGGTAAGAAAGAGAGATCAACAGTCATATATTCTCTCAATGGGCCGGACAGAAATCGGTTGGATTTATCTGGCTAGGATGTATATCAGTTGTTTGGGACCACCTTTCTTTTTAATCTTTTCTTTCAACCCCTCAATTGGCCTGCAACATACTTTTAAGCACACACACAAAGATGAGAGACTTGGAATCGAACCAAAAAAGCCCCAACAATAGTAAAGATATCCCAATATGGGCAAAGATGATTGGTATAGTTTTCCTCACTGCCAGCTTCCTTGGTATGGCATCCATCTTATTGAGGCCAATGGTGGATAAGCGTGCCCCGATATTCACGCTAGACAACACCGGAGTGGCACTCAAGTTTGTGTACCCAAGATTGGATAAGCATACGTTGTACTATACGGAAATGCCTACGCAATATCAGTTTACACTGTGGGGGCACTGCTCAGTGGGTCCATCATTGATGGGCTTTGAAGGTGATGATGATTACGATTACAAATGTGTGCAGACACCTCCAGAGAAGATCATGGACTTACAACAAGTCTACTATGAGGCATGGCCACATCGAAAGAATGAGACATGGGAATTGGCTCATTTACAACCTTCGAGAGTAATGCTGCCCATGTCCACTGCTAATCTGACGCCATTGACAGAAAAGATTCTGAAGATACGCAGGGAATTTGAAAGTGTGGTGATGATGGCGTGTGTAGTATACGCATTAACACTTTTACTAATGGCTTCTAGAATCATGAAAAAGGCCTCGGAAGAGAACAGAAGACAGATAGTATGGTGTTCCATCATGGGTATCCTGGTAGTGGTTTCATGGGCACTAATCATCAGTGCCAATTGCAAAATCCTCAAGATCAGTGGCAAAGTGACAAAGATGTTCAACGGTAAGAATCCGTATGGAATAAGAGCCTATTATGGGTGGGCTAGCTTGGGGTATAGCTGTGGCAGTTGGGTGGTAGTGTTGTTGTTCTACTTCTTTGCCTCGCTCACCTTGACATTTTAGGATATATTTTGTTTTCATTGCTTTCATTATTCTTCTTCTTCTGATCAATAGATGTAGTGCTGTAGAACAAAATAGTGACACCGTGCCGGACATAATGGAGATATTATATATATTTATATATATAGCAAGCACATCGCTCTTCGCGAATGCCCGAAGTGCTGCCTGGCCCTACCGTTTGGTCGCGAATGCGTTTTTTTTCTCGAGCAATGCAATGTTCGATGAAGTGAAAAGTTCAAACTGCACACACACATCTCTATGAAGAAAATAGTCTGTTTAGATATTAGAAAGTACAGACGACAAGCAGACACACACACACACAACAAGATGCCGCCGAAGAAGAATAAGCAGAATGCGCCGAAGAAGGATGTCAAGAAGAAAGTCGAGGACAAGACTTTCGGTATGAAGAATGTATGTGGGATCTTTCTCTCTCTTTCTCTCTCTCTCAAAGTGCTAACAACCACAGAAAAACAAGTCTGCCAAGGTCCAAAGATTCGTCAAGGAGATCGAGTCCACGGCAATGAGTAGTGCACAGGCGAAGAAGGAGCTCGCGATGGCCAAACAGAGAGCTGAGGAGAAGAAGGCAGCAGAGATGGCCAAGAAAGAAGCACTGTTGTTATTAGGCTCACAAGTTGAACAAAAAGTCCCATTTGGAGTGGACCCAAAATCTGTGCTATGTGTGAATTTCAGAGATGGGAAATGTTCCAGAGGTGCCAAGTGTAAGTTCTCCCATGATATGAACATCGGAAAGAGAGCCACCAAGAAGGATCTTTACACTGATGATAGAAAGCAAAAAGAAGCCGACACAATGGAACAATGGGATGAGGACAAGTTGAGAGACGTGATCAAATCTAAGCACGGGAACAACAAAACTACGACGGACAAAGTGTGTAAGTTCTTCATCGAGGCCGTGGAGGACGGTAAATACGGTTGGTTCTGGGTGTGTCCGAACAACGGAGACCAGTGTATGTATAAACATTCCCTACCAGAAGGGTTTGTGCTCAAGACCAAAGAACAGAAAAGATTGGAGAAATTGGCAGCTGATTCGCAGCCAAAGATCACGCTGGAGGAGTTCATTGAAACTGAGAGACACAAACTGCCCAAAACCGGGCTTACGCCAATCACATTGGATTCGTTCAGCAAGTGGAAACAAGATAATGAGATCAAACGTATCAACGATGAGAAGAAGAATGCCACAAAACAGAGACTCACAGGAAGACAGATCTTTGAGCAGAAGTACCTCAACAAACCATACGTGGAAGAATACTCGGACGAATCCGAAGTGGCATTCGACATGTCCCAGTTCAGAAGGGCATTGGATGAGGACAAGGATGAGAACATCAAGGATTACGGTGATGGTAAGAACATCACTTTTGGGACTGTGGAGAAGCCAGTGGAGGCTGTTGAGACTCCAGAGACTCCAGAGACAGTAGAGGAGACACAAGCCTAAACCAAAAAAAAAATGCATATAATCTCAGTGCTTTGTAGTTCTCTTGACGTAGTCGTCCATCTCCTGCTGGATTTCTTCAAACTCGACAAACAAGGAGAGTTTGACACCAGCTTGGCGCAATATCAATAAAGATGTTAATAACCGCCCGACCCATTCTTCAGTTTCCTCTGAGCCAATGCTGGCATTGGAGTTGAACGATAATGGGGTATCCACAGATCTCTGCTTATAGAAAGTTCTCGATGGTGGAGGTGGTGGTGGTGGCACTGGTCTTCTTGGTAATTCCGGTGCTGACCCTGTAGATGATATAGACTCTGAATCAATGGACGATGCAGAATACACGTCATTTGGTGAGATCTCGGCTTTTGTGGATTGTAATGCTTTTGGCTTTGCTGGAACTCTTGGTGGAACAAGTCTTCTTGGAGTCGTAGGTTGTTGTGCAATGGGGAATGAAGTGTTAGCAAAGAAGGAATCTGATGAGCCCTTTTCTAATTCTTCCACTCCTTGTACCACTTTCTTGGATGTGTTCTTTGAATCTTCCATTAATTGTGCCATATGATCTTTGGATATCCTCAGTGTTGGATCATCTTCCAAATCAATCAAATTCTGTTCACTTGTTTGCAACTGCTGGAATTTTTCTTTCAATTCTTCTGTCGATTGATTCAATGGAACACTTCTCTTGGTAATGATATCCAATAGAGTCTTATAAGTCTCTGTAGAGATGGACCCTTCGGCAAACCGGATAAAAATACCAGCGACTCTATCAGGGTAAGATCTTGCAATGTCAGTGTATGCCTCCAAGTCTTGCTCAGATGTATCACCGACTAAGAAGAACTTCTTGTTTGGGAAATGGCTCATGATTCTCTCCAATGGAACTTTCTTCCTCGTATGTGATGGTTCAAAGAACGAATTGATAATGTTTCCACTATATTTTTTCAAATACAAAGATCCCATTGGAAACTCAAACATATCGAAAAACTTGACCAAGTTGGAATACAATTGGTATGGACTGTTTGATACGTAGAAAAAAGACATGTCATACTTTTGGAACATGTAACGATAACAATCTGCAGCACCGGGAATTTCCCATGATTCCATCGTCTCTGTAAATATGTTGCGGAACACGGTTCTCTTGTCGAGACATACACCAGTGCGCTTGATAGTATCGTCAATGTCACTGATAACACCGAATTGAGATCTACCAGGGAATATTGCATCCTTAAATGCAAAGATCTTTTCGTTATGAGAAATTGCAACTTGAATATAACTTGGCTTGAAATCTGTCTTCACGTCCAAGTTGAAGTTACCATTGGAATCTGTCACTGCATCGACCAATTGGATATCCTCTCTGTTGACACCACCGACTGCTATAGATAGTTGTACATTGCCCAACGACCTGTTGACAAAGCTGGCAATTCTCTCTTTCAACACCTCATCAGACTCTGATTGTATAGAGCCCATTGACTCACTGGAAGATGACGTACCAGTACGCCTGATTGGCCTTGTACTGCTCTGCTCGGATGAAGAAATCGTAGACGCATCATCGTCTTCTTCTTGGATCGTATTCAACTGCTCGTCCAATTTGCCCGCCGTGATCTCTGGGACAGGGCCATTGCTCGGTTTGGCCAGTTGTCTTGCCAACGTCCATACGAGTCTCTTCTTACGGCTCGACCCCTCGGTGGAGAACACCCAGCCATGCACCTGTGTATAGAATTGCTGCGTACTACTACTGCCGTCATACCGTGTGAAATGTGGGTACATCAGTATCTGTGCACCTCTTGTGTCTGTGTTGTACTGCACTTCTCCAGGCGAGTCTGCGCCCTCGGCATAGTTCAGCGCCCTGGTTGTGGCCTCGCTTGCCAGCTGGGAAATCGTGCTGGCCACCGTGGGAATGTACACCTCCTTGGTGTTCTTCATGAGCTCATAGAGCCGCTGGCGCTTGGACCCGCCACCGCCTCCGCCTCCGCCGCTCATTCCTCTTCTCCTTTTCCTACTCCAGAGCTTAAGCTCTCTCTTCTGGCCTGTCTGAGGCAATGGCAATGGCAACAGCTGGGCCGTGGCGCGTATGCCTATCTGGGTTAGCCGCCGAGGAAGCAACGTGGTGGTGGTTCGAGCTGGCAGCACTGATGCAAGGAACAGAGCGATTAGGGTAAAAATCTCCGTATAAACAAGATAAGACCAACAAATATATAAAAGAAAGTAATAAAAAAAAAAGGCTGCCGCGGGTGGAGATTTCGCAGCACACATAAAGTGTGTTGAGGGAGTGCGCCTACCGCCTACGCAGGGCATAAAGAATAGAGAGTAGTAAAACAATGGGTGGGATGGAATAATTAACTCAATAGTAAAGAAAGAAAGTCTATAGGAAAGAAAAAAAACACAAAGGGCTAAGCGCTGTTGCCGGTGTTGTTGGTGTTGGAGAGCCAACTGAGGCCCTCCACGAGGCCCTGCCCCGTTAGCGCGTTGGACCCAATGACGGCGTACAGCTCCGAGTCCATCAGTTCTTTAAGCTCGAGCAGTTGGGCGACTTCCATAGCCGTCAGGGACTGCGGAAGGTCCTGCTTGTTGGCAAACACCAGCAGGAGGAACCCGCTGGCGCTCGGCATGGCCTTGAGCTCCGTGATGACTTTATGCAGGTGTGTTTTACTCTCCTCCAGTCTCTCGGTGTCAGACGCATCAATCACATACACAAGAGCGTTTGTCTTGGGATAGTAATGGCGCCATAGCGGTCTCAGTCTATCCTGTCCGCCGACATCCCACATGTTGAACTTGACGTTCTTGTACTGGAATGTTTCAACGTTGAAACCAACCGTCGGGCCAGTGGTTTTGCTGTGTGTTCCTGTTAGTTGTCCCCGTGTGGATTATATATATGTATATATATACATATACATATAATACCCAATGACTTACATCTTGTTGAGTTTGAGCTTGTAGAGAATGGCTTTTGTGAGGGGGGAAATTGTTAGTTATGGTTTCTCTCTTTCTCTCCTATGGGGGCACATCTTTTTGTTACCACTCACTTGTCTTTCCAGCGCTGTCGAGCCCAAGCATGAGGATTCTGCTGCGTTAGTACAATGCTGGATCATCATATATACAGTTACATCAAGAAACCTCACTTCATCTCCTTCGTCCCGAATAGCTTGCCCTGTGTGTGGGGTGTTAATATATCATCGTTGTACTGATGCTGGTATATGAAGCGCAGGAACATACCATAATCTTGGACACCGAGCCCCCCATCTTCACTCTTTATCGTGTGAGTGTGGGTGTGGGTGTGTATGTGTTGTTATTATTAGACAAAACAAAAGTCTATCAATGTCTCATTATTGAGTGCGGAGTAAAAAGTAGTTTAATCATATATGGCCTGAGTCTTTGTTGGCCTAGGATTTCGCGTTTTTTACGCGTTTTTTACGCGTCGCACCCGTCGCACGCACACGCGCACGTACACATTAGCTTGAAAGAGTTATATTACCCATATACTTAACCCTAGTCAAACTCCACATACGACGTTGGGAACACACCGGATTCCCCATTGAGCTCGCCTTCGGTCCACCCACCATCGTCGCTTTTCAACACCTCAATTTTATCCCCGGCTCTGATACTTAGCTCGCCAACGTCCTCGGCATTGTAGTCAAACTTGGCCACACAGTAAACGACTCTTTTGGCACCTCTGCGTGGTGTCACTGCTGGTGGTGGTGGTTGTTGTTGTTGTTGTTGTTGTCTTTTGGATACGTCAATGTATGACGAAGGGACGAGTCCCTGAGACCCATCGGACTTATGGATCTCAGTCCACCCGGAGCCATCGTCCGGTGTTATCACGTTAAAAGTCTCTTGTGGGTAAATAGACACCTCGTCAGGCCCAGTGGAGTCGTAGGCGTACAAAGCGGTGCCCTGTAGTCCCCCGACAGAGTTACTACTCACAGTGGAGACAGACGTCCCCCTGGTTCTCAACAGCGAGCCGATCCCGAGCTTGGAGTGATGGGACTTCCCGGACATCACAGAGGCGCCATCGTTAAACACGTCCTGCTCACTTGCCTCCTTCACAACCTCCTTCTTCGATGGGCCTCCCTTCAGCCTCGATAGGAAACCTCTCTTCTTGGTGGTGATCGTCAGGTTGTCCAGCGTGAGGTCCTGCTCTCCAGCGTTGTTCTCTATCGTTTCGATCTCAACCTGTGCAGAGACTTTGGAGGTCTCATCCACTACAAAGTGTCCCAATGCGGTCAAATAGCTTTGCAACGAGTCGATCGAAGATTTGAATTCGAAATCATCGCCCTTGGCCTTCATCTGAGTTCTTTGCTGCGCCAGAGAGTTAAGCTTCTCCCTTTCAGCTTCTAAAGAAGTATCGTACTTAACAACGTTCTTATGGGCCATCACCAATATTTTCTTCAAATGGTTCAATTCCCCAGGCTTTGTGATGAACGTCTCGTCGTCATGCCAGATCGAAGAAGGGATGTAATAAAAGTCCTGTGGTTCGTTCCATTGTGATTGGTTATGCTTGATGAACATCGCCGTGTCCAAATGTACTGCGTTCTCATCCACCACTGAGATCATACGTTCAAGAGCCCTCGTATCCTTGGAATTGCGGTTGATCTCCAGCGTGGCTGCGTTCTTCCACAGCCTGTTCATCTGCTTCGTTTTGAACTCCGATACGTCCTGGAGCACGTCCAACAGCTCCGGTAAATCCTGGTAGTAGAACTTGTCCTTTACTCTGTTGGCAACGTTGATCCTTAGCAGATATTCGTTCTTAGCGATGTTCATCTCCAGCTCCTTCTCATCCATCTTCCTCTGATGCTTTTCCTTGTTCCCACTCTTCTCGGCCTTGGAGCGTGTGGCCTCCATCGTACTGCACGCTTCATCGTACTGCTTCTTGGCCTTAGTTACAGAGTCAAACACCTCCGCCTTACGCTTCAGCAGGGTCTCCGTATGGATGTTTTCCACTCTGAGCTTAAGGGACTCGCAGGTTCTCTGCAATGCCAGCACCTGATCCGCAGCTTTGATCGACATCTCGTTCCCAAAGTTATGATGTGTCTTTGCCATAGTCTCTGTCTGCCCCAATATCTCCGTCCATGCCACGAGCGTTGCACTCTCCAGGGATCCGGGTGTAAACTTGGGTTCATCTCCCACTGATACATTCGTCGTCCTTGCTGCTTTCTTCTTCAAAAACTCTGCACTCAATCGTTGTAATCCAGCAGAATACTCCTTCTCCAACTGCGCCCTCTGTCGGTAGAACTGCTCCACGTCTGAGAGGAACGCCAGATTGTTACCGACCCAATTCTCCGTGGCCTTGAAGGAGTCCTTGAGCTCGTTGCCGATGGACACCGACATCCTTCTTCTTTCTTATACTCTCGTTCAAATGGTGTGTGCAATTGTAGGCGGGGGGGGAGGTACTTCAAGGTTGGGCCATTTGATAGCGAGGATTAAGGGGCACCCTGGCCTGGGGCGGCCCACTCGCGATCCCGCAGCCGGGGGGGACTTTGGGCGTTGGTGGGCCCCTGGGGGCCCAGGCTGTGGCGGGGTACTACTAACTACTAATTACTACTACTTCTAATTACAGGACTATTAGATAATACTCACAGTATACAATGATACGAATTGAATATGAAGAGGAGAAGAAAGAAAAAAAAGCGCACATGTGTAACCTCTGTACTCTAATTGGGTGTAGTCACTAACAGAAAACGAAATTTTAGAGAGAAATCAGGCCAATGTGGTATCGCCCTGCTTTGTTCTTACCGTTACTGAGCCGTCCTGCTCACCAATGTAAGCCTTCTCCGGATGGTCCAAGAAGATTCCGGTCTCCACCACACCGACAATGGCAATCAGCTTGTTATGTAACTCTGCTGGGTTGTTGATGGCACCAAAATGTGCATCAATCAAAAAGTTGTTGTTATCTGTGATCACCGGGCCGGCTTTTGCAGAACCTCCTTGTCTCAGTACCACGCTTTGTGCACCCAATTGCTTAATCTTTTGCTGAACGTAGACATACGCGCTTGGAACGATTTCAATAGGAACACCTTGAAGCCAATTGATACCCAATGCATCCGACTTCTTTCTGAAATCGGCCACTAGTACAAACTTATCAGCACTATAGGCAACAAGTTTCTCTTGGAATAAGCACGCACCACCTCCCTTGATTGCATTCACCTGTGGATCAACTTCATCAGCACCATCAAATGCAATATCAATCTGTGGATACTGTTCAATGGACCCCAATTGAAGACCATTGTCCAAAATCAAGGCCTTGCTTTGGAACCCTGTAGGGATGCATACAAACTGCGACTTATCGTCCCTCTGGCCAATCCTCTCAGCAACATAAACAACAGTGGAACCTGAACCGATACCAACCACTTTAGCCTGTGGTGGGAAATTTTCATCAACTGCCCTGTAAGCAGCCAATCTCTTGGACTCCTCTGTTAAGTTTGCAAGGGGTTTCAACGAACTGTATGGAATCAACGGCATCTTTGTAGTATTTCTATAGAGCTTTGCAGTAGCTCTGAGCATGCGTAAGATGGCTGTGGGGGGGTTGGGTATGGCAGTGAATAATCTGGGGAAATTGAAATAGTCATTACTTTTTCGTGGGTGTACACGTGGCGTAGCCCTGCACGTGATTCCGTATAGGTCAGTGGAAGCAAAAAGAAAACCCACACACCGAGAAATAGAAATTTCGCATACATTTTATGAAGCGCGCTTTCTTAACGCCCTCCCCCTCCCCTATGCTGGGGGCGCCCAACCGCGCGAAAACCCCCGTGCAAAGGGGCCCACCTTGGTTACGCAGCCCTTCCCCCTCCTTTTTTTTTTTTAGCTTTCCACAAGTGTGACGGCTCCTCTCTCGCGAGAGGCCTGAAAAATACAAAAACTTTCCATCAACACCGGTGAGAGGGCACTGCTTATAATAGAAAGGTTTGAATACACTCAACGAACAATGTCTGCTGCCGCTAAGATTTTGAACGAGAAGCCATCCGAGTTGGAGCTTCAGGTTGCCCAGGCCTTCATCGACTTGGAGTCGAACTCTGCCGAGTTGAAGGCTGACCTCAGAACTTTGCAGTTCAAGTCCATCAGAGAGGTAAGCAGCACAGAACGAATTATGGGATAAGGACTGTCTTTTATGGATAAATTAGCAACTATGGAATGAGCAGTATGGAGTGAATGTGGGAGTATAATAATGGAGATATGGATATAGAACCACAAAATATGGAGCTTGTGATATTGAAAGGTGGAATTTAAAGAAAGAACAAAAGACAGTCCCAGCCCCAGTCCCAGTCCCAGTCCCTCTCAATCTACTCCCAAAGAACGAGTACTAACAAACCGCAGATCGACGTCACCGGCGGTAAGAAGGCCATTGCCATCTTTGTCCCAGTGCCATCCGTCTCCGCCTACCACAAGGTGCAGACCAAGCTCACCCGTGAGTTGGAGAAGAAGTTCCCAGACAGACACGTTGTCTTCCTTGCCGAGCGCAGAATCCTTCCAAAGCCAGGCCGTCGTTCTAGACAGCAGCAGAAGAGACCAAGATCCCGTACTCTTTCTGCCGTCCACGACAAGATCCTCGAGGACTTGGTGTTCCCAACCGAGATTGTCGGCAAGAGAGTCAGATACCTCGTTGGTGGTAACAAGATCCAGAAGGTGTTGTTGGACTCCAAGGACGCCCAGTCCGTGGACTACAAGTTGGAGTCCTTCCAGTCCATCTACAACAAGTTGACTGGCAAGCAGGTTGTCTTTGAGATTCCAGGCGAGAACTAATTGAGTGTACGTTATATTAAGGAGCAGCATGCGAAAATGCGGTGTAGTGGTATTATATAATTCCTGTATTCTTCTAGACCCCGCCCTCCAGGCCTAGGCCCGGGACTATGGCCTGGCATTGTCAACAAAGGCCTGAAATCTCTCTCTTTTGCCCTCTTCCCTTATGGCACCGCTCATGAACTTGTCATAGCCCGTCTTAACGCCCCGGTCCTGCCGTGCTCGTTCCATGAACTGTTGCTGCTCCGTAAGCGTCACCAACATCTGTGCCTCAGTGTTGCGTCTCGGCAAAGGCTCTGTTCCCCTCCGGCTCAAAGGCTTTCTCTGTCTCTTTGGTGATGGCGACCGTGTGGTTTCTGACGACTTAACAGAATACTTCAACTCCGTGTAGTTTAGCTCGTTCTTGGACTTTTGAGGGATGTCCTTCTCCTTATTCTTCCTCTTCTTCTCCCCCGAGAGATAGGACACCACTAGAGCACCGAAGCAAAGCACAGCCAGGTGCTTAAACAGCGAGCCAAAGACTTCCACCCACTTCTCCACAGACTTGGCCATGTACGGGTAGATCAACAGTAGTCCCACCACTGTTCCAACCCCGAAGAAGTAGCTATGGATATGAACCTGGCCTTCCCACTCCGTCTTTACGTATTGAGAAGATGACACCATCAACGCAGTCCTCCGTATCCCACTCTTCACTATAGCGGAAGCTCGATCCATCTGAAGGCTTCCAAGGCACCCATCGATTGCATTGCACGCCCATTGCACCAAGACCGCATCCTCTTGCTCCTCCTCTTTGGCCACGTCCTTACCTCTTTCCCTGTCCTCCATCCTTGGTGGCGCAATCTCTGTGCCCTCCTTCAGCTTTGCAGTATGTATGTAAATCTCCTCGTCCTCCTCTGTCCTCCTATCCAGCTCTATCAGACCAGTGGGTTTCTTCGAGGCCTCGAGTCTTCGTCCCCTCTTGAACCGCTGGATTCCTGTGCGGATGTTAGTCCTGCCCATCCTTGGTGCTCTGTCTCTTATCTCCTTTGTCTTATGGCTGCCCCTGGAGAAAGAAGGCCCCACACATACCGATGAATATGAATATGTGCAGCTGTGTGATCGACAGATGGCACAGGCACTCTGCGGTGTGATAAGTCGCCGTACGTAGTCGTGGGAGTAGTCTCAGAAGCAGTCTCAGAATTAGAGAGACTGTCACGCCGTCTCAGACACAACAACAACACAGTTAGATCGTTACAGATATCCTCTAAGCCATATATCTACCAAACGACAACAAAAATTTATTATGGGCGCTGACATGGGGTGTGTTGACAGTTTGCCGGATCGGGATGGTAGGGGCACTGTTAGCATACGCACCATTGCTTATGTAATGAAACCTTAACCAAAGGCCTACACAAAAAAAAGACTTGCTTTGCAGTTTCTTTCAATCGCAGTCTCTCATCTATTCGTTGGCCCCCTTGAGCTTCTTATACATCGACGTGATCTGCTTGC
This sequence comes from Petasospora taoyuanica, assembly GCA_030567055.1. Taxonomy (NCBI): domain Eukaryota; kingdom Fungi; phylum Ascomycota; class Saccharomycetes; order Phaffomycetales; family Wickerhamomycetaceae; genus Petasospora; species Petasospora taoyuanica. The sequence continues at coordinate 31,428 of JAKUBZ010000045.1, forward strand.
TCTTCACCTTCGCATTAGGCCAGTAGTGCGACGTGTAAAACCACAAGTGCTTGGACAACTTAGGCTTATCATCATGACACTCATCAACACATTTTTCGATAAAGTCACCAACACTCAGTAGTTCCGTCTTCAAAATGTGTGCCCACTCTTTACGGTCCAGCCCAGTTGCACCCTTTTTAAGTCTCTTGAGTGAATGGCGCATTGGATCCAGTGTGGATTTACACTTGTCCTCATCCATACTCTCATATCCTTCATCCGATACTTCTTTTACTTCTTCCTTCTTAACAGCAACGGACGCCTTCTTCTTCAGCATCTCGTCGATTGGCTTCTTGGTACGTTTCACAGCCTTGGCAGAGACACCGTCCGGGGTCTTAGGCCTTGGCTTCACAACTTTACCCTTTGCTCCAATGGCTTTTGCAACACCTTCAACCTTTGGCCTTCTAACACGCTTCTTTACCTCCGTAGGAGTAGATGGGGCAGGAGTGTTTCCAGCGGTATCGTCAGCATCTCCACCCTTCAACACAGAAATCAAGTAGTCGATTCTTCTGCCCCAGTGGATAGAGCCTGGGACCTTCTTCGTGTTCTTATCCTCTTTCTTCTCTTCCTCCTTCTTGATCTCCGAGGTGTTGACAGATGACATACCCTCCGCAGATGAAGGTGGAACAGATGGCTTGTCAGAGATACCAGTGGCAGAGGAAGTAGGTGGAGTATCATTAACAGAGGTTCCAACATCGTCCTTAGACTCCTCAGTCTTCACCTCTTCTAACTTCTCCTCCACTGTCTCTTCTTTCTTCTTCTTAACAGGTACAGATACTTCGTTTAAAAACACCTTGGAACTCAACCCCAAGAATGGATCATCACGGATTTGGACCCAAGAGCCATAGCCATACTTTCCAACACCAACTACCAACATCTCATCGTCATGTTGGCCCCACTTGGAGGTCCACCCATACACTGGCTTGATCGTAGTGTTGAACCTGAAGTGCAATGGATCGTCGAACGATGAGACAGCCTGGCGAATGATATCCATGTCCTCAGGTCTCGATAAAATCAACTCAGCATTGATGTTCTTAACACCCATGTGCTCAAAAAGTATAGCCTTGCGTTCTTTACGTTTCAACATCCAAATGGCAGTCGGGTTCGCACTTCCAGTAATTGGAGCAACTTCACCGTTTTTCTCTTTCTCCTTGTGTTCTATTGCTGCCTTTTCCAGCTCTGCCAATGCCTTGGTACGACGCTCCTCCTCGGTCTTAACGAGATCCTTGGATGTCTCAACAAGCTCAGTATAGGTCTTCTTGTACAACTCAGGGTTCTTGTTTTCAGATAACGTGCCCTCTTGAATTAAATCATCCCACTTCGAAGACAAGTCACCATACTTCAAAATAGATCTGTAAATGGCTCTGACCTCCTTTTCCGTAATCTTGTTGTAGTCTTTCTTCTTCTTGGTGGACTTCTTGGAAGTACCATCGTCATCGTCATCATCCTCTTCTTGAACATAGGCACCTGGGTTCTGGATCTTGGAGATGGCAGCTTGTCTTCTGGCATACATCTGGATCTGCTCCTGCAGGTACGCCTCTTCCAAACGCTTCTTCTCATCCTCCTTGAGCTTGGCCAACTCTTCGGCAGGAATGATATCGTCCCAGTCAACATCGGCCTTGTAATCAGTGACCTCGAACTGTTTCAAGAACTCCTCGCCACCCAAGTTGGATTCACCAAGATCAGGCGTAGTGATATGATCCTCAGCGTGGTTCAGCACATCGTCCAAGTTCAAGTCTTCTAACTTCTTCTGATTATCACTGGCCTTGAACATGTTGCCAGCACCGAACTTCAAGATCTCACTGAGTTCGCCCGTGGAAGGCTCGTTTTTCTTGTTTTGATTAGCGCCAGCGGTAACACCAAGAGATATAATGGCATACTCAAGAATCATCTTCTTTCTAGCACGTTCAAGAACCTCTTCCTCCACAGTATCTTTACTCACAAATCTGTACACCATCACATGGTTTTTCTGCCCAATTCTGTGGGCTCTAGCCATGGCCTGCAGATCTGCCTGTGGGTTCCAATCAGAGTCAAAGATGATAACAGTGTCAGCAGTCATCAAGTTGATACCAAGACCACCAGCTCTTGTTGAGAGCAAAAATATAAAGTCATTGGACTCCGGAGCATTGAAATGGTCAATGGAGATACGACGTTGAGCCGATGGAACAGTACCATCAAGTCTCTGGAAGTTCACACCTTTGATGGACAAATAGTCACCAAGGATATCAAGCATACGAACCATCTGAGAAAAAATCAACACTCTATGTCCATCTTTCTTGAGTCTCGTCAAGAGTTTGTCCAGCAACACCATCTTACCAGAAGACATGATCATACCTCTGAGGATATCCTCACGAGAATGCATCCCGTTAGAAGGCTCACCAAAGCGTGCAAGAACTTTCTCCTCTGCGGCGTCAAAAAGGTATGGATGGTTCGATGCCTTCTTCAACTCACTCATGACGTTAAGCAAAGAGACCTGGGACCCCTTGGAGCCAGCGTTTAAGGCAGCATAGTTCTTCGTAAGGATGTTCTTGTAGTACTGAGTCTGTAAGTCAGAGAGCTCAACTCTGAGAATACGCTCGGTCTTCGATGGCAATGACTTCTCCACATCCTTCTTCAAACGTCTCAAGATGAATGGTTTAAGCCGTGTCTGCAAATCACGAATGTACTTCTCCTGTTCTTTGTCACCTGATTCCAAGTCAATCTCATCGTCAATCTCAAACTTACCAGGCATCAAGAAGTCCACCAATGCCGCAAGCTCTTTGATGTTATTCTGAAGTGGAGTACCAGTGATGAGCATTCTGTTTGCCACTTTGAAAGAGTTGAGTGCCTCGTAAAGAGAAGACTCAGCATTCTTTAATCTATGGGCCTCGTCAACAGCCAAGAATTGCCATTTGATAGAGCCAAGCTCTGTAGCGTCCTTGAGGATGTACTCGTATGTCGTAAGCAACACGTTGAACTTAATCTTCTTGTTGTTGTAGAACTCATAGTCACGGATGGTTTTTCTAGCCTCGGTGTTACCCATATAATGAACACAGTTGAGATCTGGAGCCCATTTTTCAAAAGTTTCTTGCCAAGCTGGTACTGTGGACAATGGCACAACGACGATATGTGGTCCATTTTGTCTGCGAGCATACACAAGCCATGAGAGGAATGCCACTGTCTGGACGGTCTTACCAAGACCCATTTCATCAGCGAGAATACCGTTTTCATTACGAGACCAAAGGAACGCCATCCAATTGAGACCTGTCAATTGGAAGTCACGAAGCTCACCACCTTTGATGAATTTAGGTTGTGTGATGAGTTTCTCGAAACGAGGTCTTGTAGAGCCATAATTTGATGACACTGAAGGTAAGATCTTTGATTGAAGACGTTGTTGGAAGTGTTTGACCTCTTGTGGAGCCAACTTGACAATCTCATCAGCCAATTCCCACGTAGCCTCATCATAGTTTAAGCGACGCCATTTGACAAAGTACTTGAGAACTTCTTCATCGTCCTCATCCAACTGTCTCTCAGAGTCAACGATACGTTCCACTTTCTTGTATTCCTCAATCTCATCGAGTCTTCGTTCACGCTCAATGTCCATAGCTTCAATGTCTTCACGAGTCGTATGAGGATCATGACGTATCTCAAAGTCCAAGATGACAAATTGCTTGATGTAGTTGTCAATCTTCTTAATGCCCCTGTACCCAATGAGCTCAGAGTACTGTTCCCATGTGTTATGGATGTGTGACTCCTCTTGCCACTTGATGAGAAACTTGAAGTCTCTCTTGGACTGAGCCAGGTCTCTAGGCATGTTGAGCACTGAGGACTCATCAACGAGCTTGTGATCCACCACCATATCAACACCACGCTGTGGTACCTCGAGGGTGTTGTTACCGTTGCTGTTGTCGTTCTCATAATAGTAATACTCATCCTCCTCGTCCTCAGACTCCAAGAGATCGTCGTCGTTACCGTTATCAACGTTATAGTTCACCTGACGTGAATTTCTTGAACTGAAGCGGATCTCCTCCGGGACAGGCGTCGACTTCTTCTTGACAACTTTCCGTCTCTTGCCAAAGCGCTTCTTGGATTTCGTGACGCCAAACTCTTCGTCTTCGGAGTCTGACTCGTCCTCTTGGTCGTCTTGATGCATATGCTCATCGCCATCTCCATCTGCCTCGTGATCCTCATCGCTATCAACGACCTGAGCCTTTTTCTTTCTCTTCTTTGGCGCTTTGTCCTCCGTATCCGATCCGTCGCTCTCAGCAAACGACACTGGTTTCACGTGGCGGCGGCCAGAACGTCTGAGCCCATAGAGCTCTGGATTCTCGAGCACTTCTTCGTCAAATGCTGCCATTACTTGTGTGTGGGTTAGCCAAACAAGCAACTAGGTGTGTCAATTGGCGTGTGTGTAGTAGCGTATGCGGTGGTGCTCTCTGGAGATGTGTAAGCAACCTCAGCGTGTGGATCAGTGCAATCCGTGAACCTTTTTTTGGCTAGTGATAAACTTCACCTTTTTCCGAAGGGTCCTTGGAACAATGAAGCCCTGGTGCAAGTGAACAGCCCTCTTGTTAGAAACAGCGGAAAGCAACGATTCCAGTAGGCGACAGGGCACAAACGGGAAACTCGGTGTGCTCAATAAGACTGAAATGCAGTCAAAAGCACAAAAATCTGTCAATTGAAGCCCAAAATGAAGGTACTTTCCCCAGTGTTGATAGTTAGCCGCTGAGTGGAAGTGATCCAACGATGATCAGCACTTTTTTGTGGCAATAAAGTAGAGAAATGTGGTGCAAATTTATACCGTTGTGTTCCCCTATGTTGTGCGGTTCCAATGATGCGATTGTCTCCGCCAAAATGTGCGTGCCAATATGAAGTACACACGGAAGTGGTGCAATTAGCCGCCCAGCTCAACAGTTGGTTTTGTTTACTGCGGTGCGATTTTTGGACGAAATTCCTCTCCTCTCCTCTCCTCTCGTGAGGGAAGCTAGAATTTGGGGGGGAGAGGAAGAAAAAAAAAACCAAAAATTAAAAATGAAAAAAAAAAGGAGCACACACTACAAATGGAGGGACTGGCTGGCCTGAGACATGAGCCTATACCGGATTTGTGACTGTCATGGTGTGCCTGTTGATGAGTTACTACGTCAATTGAGGGCAGTGAAGTTGTGGCTAGGCGTCTTCGAAGCTCCGCGTTTTGTCAACAATCCCGATCGTAGTCTCGAGCCATCTGCCATCTGTCATCTTGCACAATGTCATATGGATCATAAGAACGTGTTTTGGTTCAGTATAAATATGTCGGGTTGCTTCCCCGGAAATTACTTGCCTTTTTTTCAGTCTGTCTGCATGCATGCGTGTTATGTTTTGTATGTCCAGCAAGCTCTAACCACAATCAGTTAGTTACCAGAGGCAGCCTGCTTGGCCTCGGTAGCGTACTCTGGGTCAATGGCACCAGAGGTCACCAGCCCGTTCACTGTGGAGAGGATGGAGTTCAGAGCAGCGAGGGAGACATCCTCGTGGAGGCCGACACCCCATCTGGACTCCTTGGAACCCTCGGCATCAACGTACACAAGCTGGATGAAAGTAGCAGCCTTGGAGCCCGAGCCCGAGCCGACAGAGTGCTCTGTGTAGTTCTGCACGCCGAGCTTGCACCCGGTGAAGTTGGAGAGGGCATCGAGGAAAGAGGAGATTGGACCGTTACCGTGACCTTCGACGGCGATGACCTCGCCGTTCAGGACAAACTCACCACGGAAGATACGGCCATCGGCAACGTTAGGGTTCTTGACAACGTCGTATTCGCCGAGAGCCAGTGGGCCCGCATTGTCAAAGTTGTATCTCTGCTTGAAAAGCTCGACGATCTCAGAGGCCTTGAGCTCACGGCCAAGATTGTCAGCCTCGGACTGCACAGCAGTAGAGAAGGCAATCTGCAACTGACGTGGCAAGTCCAGGCCCAGGGATCTGAGAACGACCCAGGCGGCACCGCCTTTGCCCGACTGCGAGTTCACTCTGATGACGGCCTCGTAGTCTCTGCCAATGTCCTTAGGGTCGAGTGGCAAGTATGGGATCTTCCAAAGGTTGTCACCCTTGGCCCTTCTAGCAGCCTGTTTCTCAAAGCCCTTCTTGATGGCGTCCTGGTGAGAGCCCGAGAAGGCGCATACCACGAGCTCACCACCATATGGCGCACGAGCGTGCACTGGGATCTTGTTACACTTCTCCACAACCTCAATCACAGACTGCAGGTCGGAGAAGTCGAGCTCTGGAGAGACACCCTGGGTGTACATGTTCAGGGCAACCGTCACCAAGTCAACATTGCCCGTTCTCTCACCGTTGCCAAAAAGACAGCCTTCAACACGGTCGGCGCCCGCAAGGACACCGAGCTCAGAAGCGGCAACACCGCAGCCTCTGTCGTTGTGGGCGTGTGTAGAGATGCAAACCTTCTCACGCTCGGAGATGTGTGTGTGGAAGTACTCGATCTGATCGGCGTAGATGTTCGGCGTGGCCACCTCGACGGTGGCTGGAAGGTTGAAGATGATTGGGTTCTCTTCCGTAGGCTCCCATGCGGCCTTCACGGCCTCACAGATCTCCACGGCAAACTCCACCGGCGTGTCCGAGAAGCACTCTGGCGAGAACTGGTACGACCAGTTGGTGGCCTGCTGTGAAGGGTCGTCCTTGGTGAGGGAACGCACGAGCTTAGTGGCCCATACGGCCTTCTCAATGGCCTCCTCTCTCGACATGTTGAAGACGATGTCACGGAACATGTCCGACGTGGCGAGGTACACATGAATGGTGGCCTGCTTAGCGCCGGACAGGGACTCCACTGTTCTCTTAATGAGGTGTTCACGAGACTGCACCAGTGCCTGGATCTTCACGTCGGCTGGAGCATTTTCCACAGCGTAACGTGTAAAGTCGAAATCCGTTTGCGAAGCAGATGGGAAGGCAACTTCAATCTCCTTGAAGCCAATCTCCAGGAGCTTATGGAAGTATTCTTTCTTCTGCTCGACCGACATAGGGTCTGGAAGGGATTGGTTACCATCTCTCAGGTCCGTCGTCAGCCATCTTGGGGCCTTTGTAATCGTCTTGTCGGGCCATTGACGGTTCTTGATAGGAATCTGTGGATATGGCTTGTACTTGGTGGATGGATCCTTAAGCATGTTGGCATAAGGCTTTGATGCCTTCTGGAACATCGTCACTGTGCGCTTGAACATCTTGGGTAGGATATAAAGCACTCAGTTAGTGGTTCTGAGTTTTTTTTTAATTATGGTGGCATTACAAAGGTATATATATATATATACAAAGAGATGAAAAATTTTGTGTGAGTCAGCCCCTCAGTCGAGGAGGAGGGGGCAGGGGGCAGCACAGATACTTTTGGCGACGCTCAAGGTTGTGGATCACGAACTAGTCCCAAGACTAGCCCCGCGTGTAGCCTAGCGCGTACTTTTGCCCCGCATTTCATGATTATTTTTGATTGATGTGTGTGTGTGTGTGTGTGGGCTGGTGAGCGGATGAAGTGAGTCATATGGTACGATATATCAGTTGTTGTTCAGTGGTTGGACTTGGTCTGAGTTTTGGATAATCTTTGTGGTGGGCTTTGTAGAGCTCAGGTTTATGGTGTCTTTGCTACGGTGGGATACGATATTTTAAGCTCTTGTGTTTTTTCTACTACGTACTAAGCTGACTATATGGCACACTAACTACGCAGATGAGCTTTAGGTTCATATGCAAATACAGATACAGATGCCATTTAATACTTAAGCCTGTCAAGATGTACAGATCTTCGTAAGCCAATACAGATCAGACGCATAACAAACATATGGAAAGATGGATGTCCCCCAGAATTTTTCACTTTCGAGTCCCGAGTCCCGGAGATGAGGGGTCAGTCTCGGAAGTGAGCCCCTCACTGGGTCTTACAAAGCTGTTTTTTTTATGTAGTGTGGTGATTCAGTTGCAAGGTGTGGATTTGATTCAAAGTGAGTTCATAGATATAAAACAGTCTGTAATGCTAACTATTCAATACTATAGAATTTATATCTAGTAAAAAAAAATCTACTTAATGAACCAAATCATAAAATACCCGACAGCCAGTCCCTTAGTCCCGCCGGAACTTCCCACATAGTACGTGTACCTACACGTTTCCCCCGAATTCAAGTGGCAGAGTGTTGCCCGTACAGATCCCGAGCTTGTCAGTTTGTGAATTTTGTGTCTCTCGTCTCTCGGTAATTTGGGGGGGAAAAAGAGTGGAAGAGGAAAGAAGAAAAAGTGATCAGTGCAACGCCCCGTAGAGAGACCGCCACTCCGATCTGACTATAGTCTTATATAGTGGCCTCCAGCCAGAAGTAATAACTAATAGCTCTGCTGCCTTCTACTTCTTACCTAACTAGTAAAGGCTAAAATTTGATCTAATCAAAATGACATCTCCAACCCCCATATTGCCACTATCAAACTTTTAGAAGTACTAATAAGTACTACTCTATTACTATAGGCCCATGAGGTCTAGAAGTAATAGCTCAAGACTGGCACAGGGCACCAAGATCTACCGCGAAAAAAAAATTACCCAATCAGTGGGATCAGTGAGCCTCTTTTTCCAGCCAACTGAATGAAGTTGCCCAAATAGAGCGGAATTGCGGAGTATTTCCGTCTCCATGTATGTAGTTGGGGTATGGTGATCTTCTATGATTATGGCACAATCGTACAGCTCTTCGCACTAACTCGCGACTCCCAGTCCCGGGTCAGCTGCCGGGATTATAGAGCCACAATGCAGGGACCCCTAGCAGTGCATATGTGTGAATTTGTGACACATAAAGTCATGGTTGTTGATTGAGCTGTAGGCCTCATTAGTAGCATATTCATATAGTCATGGTTATGGAAACCCATTGAACTCAGAAGCACTTCCTTCGCAAAAAAGCAAAACGTTATAGCTCGCATGGAACTGCTCTCCCACAAAGCCACAGTGCCCAGCCAAAGGCCAAGGGCCAAGGGCCAAGACAAGGTCAGCTCCGACACTCACAGAGCCACAATATGGTGTAGAGCGGAGGTGAAAATACAAAGCCACAGTACGTGTATCTATGGAAAGTGTGGTATGTAACGTCTGGCTATATAAAGTAGCAGTGTGTTCTTCCCCCCTGTATCGATCAATCAATCAATGTGCCATAGACGAACAAAGCCACCAAGATGTCCAAAGAAAAGGCCTCTGATTTTTCAGACGAGCTCTCGGTGCAGACCGATGAGTACGAGATCGATCCATACTACAAACAGACATGGCGTTCCACAATCTGGCCCAATTTGGATTACCCTGAAAAGCAAAGAAAGACTCTTTTCAAATTAGATTTCTGTGTCTTGTTCTGTGCAATGTTCTCCACTTTCATCAAGTACATCGATAAGTCGAACCTCAGTGCTGCTTACGTTTCGGGTATGCAAGAGGACTTGGGAATCCATGGTGATGAGTTGTCGTATGCCAACACGGGTTATTCGATCTTTGGGATCATTGCTGGTACTTTGGGTGGGTTTATCATGGTTCAGTTGAACACCAAGTGGTACATGATTGGCATTGAATGTCTGTGGACTTTGCTGACTTTCTGCTTCGCCTTCATTAAGACGCCAACACAGATGATTGCATTGAGAACCATCATCGGTATTGAGTCCGCACACTTCTCTATCCTGATGGTGTACATCGGCTCCTACTACAAAACCTCCGAGACTTCTAGAAGATGTAACATCATCAATGCCTTCACTGCCATTGGGCCAATGTGTGCCTTTGCCCTCCAGGCCCGTTGTGTCACATCTCTCTCGGGTGTTAACGGATTCAAGGCATGGCAGTGGCTCTTCTTCGTGGACACCATCTTCAGTGTTGTCTGTATATTGGTTCAAATCGTGTTTTTGCCAAACATCCTTGAGAAGGCCACTCCATCATGGCTCTTTTCAGAAGAGGAGTTGATTTTCCTTAAGCAAAGACTTCCACCGAGAAACAACGACGAAAATGCTAAGAAGCTCAACAGAATCACATGGCAGGACATCAAGCACTTTTTGTTGGATTGGAGAGTGTACTTTGTATGGATGTGTTCCTTCTGCTCTGCCTTTGGACAAGACCCTGCACAGACCATCCCATTCTATTTCAGAGGCTACAACAAGCTACACCCGGGCAGTTATACCACAGAACAGATCAACGTACTGACAATCCCTGCATATGCTATACAGCTGGTAGTGTGCTTTGCCACTGGATGGATCTCCGATACTGTTTTCAAAGGAAGTAAATGGGAAATCACCTCCATGGCATCCATATGGGTCTCCACAGTGTGCTTCTTCCTAGCAACACACAAGATCTTTGAGCACTCTCGTGGCCTCATGATCTTCTTCTTCTACAACACCACAGTGGCACAAGGTATTGCTGGTCAGTTCTGGGCAGAGACCCAAGACTTGTTCGCATATGACACAAAGTTAAGAGCATTTGCATCCTCTGGTTTAAACCCGGTGTTTAATATCAGATCTGCTATATTCGGACCAATCATCTATCCGAGTTCCAAGTTCCCAGAGACGTATACAGGTTTCTATGTCTCTGGTGCTATTTCGGCAGTCTATGTGATACTTTTTGCGACATATGGTATTTGGAAAAGGATCGCAGCGAAAAGAGCCACAGAGGTAGCTGCACCAATGGGCTTGTAAGTCGTACTGACATGTTTCTTGATTTTCTTATGTACCATCCAATATATACAATCTTATTATCTAATTTTTTTTTAAAACTATTCTTATCTTTGTGTCATTTCCAGATCTGTTGCATTCCTGATTCTTCAAAATGGTGATCGATCTGCAAAGTTAAAGTTTATGCGTGATATCATGCACGTAATTTATCCAAGTTTATTTTTTTTGTGTCACATTTGGAAAATTTATAGGTTTGAGGCACGTTGAAGTTTACATTCAGGCTGTTTTTTGGTGTGTTGTATTATTGTATACATGAAATGGTACATCGAGAGTGCTTTCATACATTTCACACGAGTTCAAACACTACGGTCTTTTGTTTCTATTGTCAAGTCTTCGATTGCGTGCTCTTTATGTTTGTGTCCTCACCTCTTTCTCTTTCCTCATGTCAAGGCCACAATCACATTAATGTCTTTGTGTCACACATACTCTCTCTCTCTGGTTTTGTGGCATCTCCTACTTTCTCCCACAGGTATAATTCTAACCCAGTTTCCCCAACAACTCTCTTCTTTTTTACCATCACATTGTTTCGATAGCATCCATTTCCCAAGATCATCTGGAAGGGGCTACCGCAGGGTTTCTATGGTACTGAGAACTATGGGGGAGTCCATCTGATGTGCTGTGGTGCTGTGTGACTATTTGTTTTCCCCGTACCCGTGGTCCTATGAAGTACCTGAGACTCTGCTCCCTTGTCGGTCTTTTCTAGCTTTTGTGACATCCTACTTCTTCCTGACTTCTCTTCTGGTCTTTCCATGTTCTGTTTGTATGTGGTTCTTAGGGGAGTTCCCCCTTGTGTTGTGTGCTTGTGCTGTCTTCCCTGTCCCGTACCTAAGTTTCATATACTGCAGTCTTGAGGATCTGATGGAGTTGTTGGTTGATTGTTGGGGTGTATTTGCTCTTTGTGTATAATGTTTGCTTGGATATGAGACTGTGAGACTAGAAGACATTGACCGTTGGAGGATGAGACTTGTTTTTCTATGAGAGCTTGAGACACTCTCTGTATGAGACCATGATCCACCTTTGGAACGTTGACTGGAGAACATGAGACACTCTCTATGAGACAGACCTTGGGCTATGAGACCTTGGACTATGAGACCCATTAGACGAGAACTATGAGAACATAACGCATTGCTACTGGAACTGCGGCAGCACAGACTGGGAGACCATTGGGCAGATACACCGGCACTTTATACAGACTTGACCTTGGGCTTTGACATGTCAAGGATTACACTCTAAGACTCTTTTATGGTGGAGGTAATGCTTTGGGGAGCTTTGTCCCTCGATTGTACGTTGAAGCCAGCGTTCAACTATCTTCCCTTGAAGGTGTCAGTTTGGATCCTCGGATTCTTTCGTGACTCACACGGTGTGGTATTCTGTCTGTGTGCAGGTTTGGATTGTGAGACTTTTGTGTGCTCCCACTTCCACTATCATGAGACCAGAGTCAATGGCCTTTGCTGCCTGTTGACCTTTCTGTCATTGGGTTTTTTTGAGAGTCGTATGTGTGCTTGTGTGTTGATATATGTATGGCATGACACTACTACGGTGTTGCAATGTGTTCAATGGTGTGTGCAGACTGTCCTTTGCCAATATGGCATCATGGAGAGGATGGAGATATGGGATCATTACAGTTTAGGCTACTGTTTTTATGGGTAACTTGGGGGTTCTACGGGTAACTGGGGGTTGTGTGGGTAACTGGGGGTTGTGTGGGTAACTGGGGGTTGTGTGGGTAACTGGGGGTTGTGTGGGTAACTGGGGGCTCTACGGGTAACTGGGGGGTGATCTGTCACTTTTGTGACTGAGCTTGTCTGTGGGGCTCTTGGATATGGGTTCTGAGGGGGCTCGGGGTACCGAGGGGGCGGGAGATATTGCCACAGCTTTGACACCCAGCTTTTGATACTTTGAAACTACTATGAGACACACAAAAAAAAAAGGAGCATTATGTTATACTCCACACGACCATAAGGCTATGGCGCATGAGACTATACGATGTGAGCTGAACAGTTGGTCTGGCCAACTGGCTGTTTGAGTGATTTCTATAGTACTCTGGGCCCAATTGCAGTATTGCCTCAGAGTTGATATACACAGATCTGTCCAAGGTTTGTTTTTCACTCTGTGGTGGTACGTAGCTTTGTCCCATATTGTGGGAGTCAAGTTTTAGGGAGAGAGCTTTGAGCTGAGCTTTCTCCCAATGAGGCAGCTCTCACTGACACAATAAAAAAGAGAGAGAGAGATTCAGTATGACTGCCTCAATAGTAAGAAAACCCGGAACGCCGGGATAGGGAATCTATGTCAAATTTTTCGTATCGCATTGCGATTGTGGCAGATCTATATGTTGAGGTAAATGTTGCCTTTATTGAATTGTTTTGAATACCGATTGACTTTATTAATACATTCCGTGTATCAAATTCCCAATATTCTAACTTTTTCTATGTAAAATGGCACTATACAAATTATGGATCCGGCGCTATTTCCCGATTAGGAAGGAGAAGGAGGTGACACAAAGAGGCCATATAGAATACAATAGAGTACAACTTGATCAGATTAAAATGGCTGATGAATGGCCGAACTAGGACGTGACCCATATGATGATATATAAAATGGATGTATCAAGCTGAAGACGTTTGATACCACACTCTACAACACAGATAGATAAGATAAAATATATGTATGATATTAATCTATCTATCTTAGAAACACCCAGACATCTCCTTTTTGGAATACTCATTCGTTAATTTGTAAATCGTTTTAAATATCTATTGAATTGCTCTCAAAAGCTCGGAAATACGCTTAATAGAGTACCATGCAGTGAACAAACATGCTAAATAAGGTATATTGTGTCATTTAATGTATAACAAATTATTTTTAAATTTTGTACTTCATAATCGTACTGATCATCTTTATCTAAGCATTAAATAAGTCGCTCTTTCTAGGAGTTTAATTAATATATATATATATATATATATATATTATACATATAGCTAGATATTAGTGCATGCAGTTAATTTATAGATGCTGATCTGATCACAATAATTGGACCTCATTTATCATTTGTTCTATTCTTTACCACCGAGATATCGACCCCACACATACTAAAATTCAAAATTTTCCTCGCAAGGGTTACCCTACCCTACCCTACCCTCACCCCCTCCAATATATATATATATCGAGCATCAACAAAAACAAAAACAAAGCCCGTTCGATCACCTCCAATTAGCCGCCGACAGAACTCACCAGACCATCCAATGAGGCTTTTGCTGCGGGAGTCACCGAGAACGCTGGCGCTTGTGTCGCACCAGTCGGTTCTGCTCTTCCGAGCCATCAAAACCCCCAGAGGAATTGAGCGCTGTGCAATTGAGTACCTACCGAAACAGGATGTTGATTTAGCCGCCTACAAACCGTTGTATGAGCGCCAGATTGCCGGGTTTTTGGGACTCATTGAGGTCGATGGCGACATTTTTATATGTTGTATCCATTCAGCGAAGCAGACCGCCGCTCCGGTGCCCGGAGAGTCGGTCAATAAGATCCTGGGCGTGGAGTTTTACTCTTTGACGAGAGCCGTATGGGACTTTGTTGAGTTGGATTCCAATGGGTACCCTGTGATGCCTGAGAGTGAAGTCTCCAACGAGCAAGATGCATATAGTGGTGATGTTGTAAACAACAGGACTTCATACATCAAACACCCGTGCCATGAGTTGAAGAAACTGCTGTCCAATGGGGGGTTCTACTATTCCTCCGACTTTGACGTTACAAGCAGACTACAGCAGCGTGGATTGAGCGGCCATTCTCTCAGCTTCGATCAGTACAAGCAGGAGTATATGTGGAACTCCTTCATGCTACAGGAGATGGTGCAGTTCCGTGACAAGTTGGATAAGCCAGTGAGAGAGATGTTAGATGACGAAGGGTTCTTGACGGTGGTTATCCGCGGGTTTGCAGAGACTTTACAAAGCTTTATAGGGTCAGAGAGAGTCGCCATGACGATTGTATGTCGACAGAGTTGGGGCCGTGCTGGTACGCGCTTCAACTCCAGAGGAATGGATGATGATTCGAACGTGGCCAACTTTGTGGAGACAGAGATGATCTGCTACTCGGAGACAATGTGCTATTCATACACGCAGATCAGAGGAAGTGTGCCTGTGTTTTGGGAGCAAGATACAGCGCTCATTAACCCCAAGGTGCAAATCACGCGCTCAAAAGAAGCCACGCAGCCCATATTCAACAAACATTTTGAAAGGCTATTGGAGACATATGGCGCAGTGAATGTGGTTAACTTATTAAGTACAAAATCATCAGAACTGCCGCTCACAAAGAGATACAAAGCACATGTCCAGACTTTAAATGATAAAGACGTGTATTGGACAGACTTTGACTTCCACAGAGAGACATCAGAGAAGGGATTTAGTGCGGCCAACAAGATCTTTGACCATATTAAAGAGTCGTTGTATGAGTTTGGTTACTTCTCCTATGACAATAGAGAGAAGAGAGTGCTAAGTGAGCAGCGCGGTGTCTTCAGAACAAACTGCCTGGACTGTTTGGATAGAACCAACTTGATCCAGCAGTTTATCTCGCAGTTTGCAGTGACTGTCTATTTGAGGGATCACTATAGGAGGATCTCTCAGGAATCAGAGTTCTTTGCAAAACACAACGCACTATGGGCTGACCACGGTGATCAGATCTCGCAGATCTATACTGGTACGAATGCACTAAAGTCCTCGTTCTCCAGAAGTGGCAAGATGAGCTTGGCTGGTGCGTTGTCTGATGCTACAAAGTCGGTATCGCGGATGTACATAAACAACTTCATGGACAAGGACAAGCAGAACGTCATCGACTTGTTATTGGGCAGACTGAATGGGCAGAGAGCTGTTTTGTTGTATGACCCAATCACGGATTACGTGAATGACAAGATTGGACAGATGAAGCAGCAGTTCACCACGGAGGATCACATCTCTGTGTTTGCTGGTACTTATAATGTCAATGGCACTGAGCGTGTGGGTGATTTGTCTAACTGGCTATACCCTATCGGAGACAAGTTCAAACCACAGTGTGTTGTCCTTGGGTTCCAAGAAGTCATAGAGTTGAGTGCTGGGTCGATCATCAATGCTGACTATTCAAAGTCATCACTATGGACCAGGGCTGTGGGGGAGTGTTTGAATAAGCATGATAAGTATGTCCTCTTGAGAGCAGAGCAGATGTCTTCTTTGATTCTTCTCTTCTTTGTGCGTGCTGACTGCATGGATAAAGTCAAGAGAGTTGAAGGATCCTCTAAGAAGACAGGGATGGGTGGTATGACTGGTAACAAAGGCGCCGTTGCCATCAGGTTCAACTATGGAGCCTCATCTTTCTGTTTTGTCAACGTGCACTTGGCTGCTGGTGGAGAGAAAGTCGCTGAGCGTAATGCCGATTATAGGTCTATTGTTAACGGAGTGAAATTCACCAGAGGACAATGTATCAACGATAACGATACGGTGATATGGCTCGGTGATTTGAACTACAGAATTGCGTTGCCTAATGGGGAAGTAAGAGATAGAATCGAAAGGGGAGACTATGCTTACCTAATGGATCACGATCAGTTGACGAATGCTATAAACTCCAAACAGGCATTCCAAGGGTTTGCAGAGCCATCTCTGAAATTCAGACCTACTTACAAGTACGACAAGGGTACTGATCGGTACGACTCTTCTGAGAAGCAAAGAACTCCATCCTGGACAGACAGAATTGTGTACAAGAGCACTAGTATGAAGCCATTGGCTTATAGCTCTGCTGATTCTCTAATGTTCTCTGACCACAAGCCTGTTTATGCAGCTTATAAAGCCAATGTGGAGTTTGTTGATGAAGAGCGGAAGTTACAATTGGAAAAGCAGCTTTACTATCAGTTTAAGACGGAGCATTCGAATGATTCTTCCGTGTCGCTTATTGAGATCGGCAATGCAGAAGGAGCAGATGAGTCCAGGCCAGAGTTACCAAAGAGAAACATTGAGATCAATAAGGCATCACCACCACCTGTGCCGTCACCGAGAAAGCAGACGTTACCACCTGGGTTTGATACTGTTTTGACTCCAAAGTCACAAACACCAACGAGAGCAGGAACACCAAAGACTGCGCCAGTGATTCCACCAAAGCCATTGGGATTACAATTGCCTTTGGAGAAGGAGAAGGAGAAGGAGAAGGAGAAGTCGCCGCCGCCACCACCGCCACCGAGCCGGAAGGACGATAGCATGAACAGTTGGACTCCATTAGTTCCTAAGTAGAATATAGGAAAAAGAAAACGGTAAGATTAATCTAGCAACATATATAGTCAAAACCATAGCATAGCACTCAAGGCAAAAAAACACAAAGAAACAACACAAAACACACAACTTAGTAGTTAGCACCGGTGCCGTAGTTACCACCACCGTAACCACCACGACCACCTCTGAAACCACCACGACCACGGCCTCTACCACCTCTACCACCTCTGAAGCCACCGCCACCATAACGTGGGTGACCGCCACCAAAGCCTCTCTGATAGCTCCACAACTGTTCTGGCACCTCTTGTTTGGCCTCCTGAAGAATCTTGATCAATGCATTACCCAACTTGGAGTTCCCATCGGTGAAGAAAGAAATGGAGGTACCGGAGGTACCTGCACGACCGGTACGACCGATACGGTGCACGTAGTCCTCAATGTTACCTGGCATATCGTAGTTGATCACATAGTTGATACCCTTGACGTCTGCTTGTGTGTTAGTACTCCGTACCAAAAAAAGTATGTTTGAGATATGACTACTAAAAGAATGGGCGATGATAAGATCGAATTAAACACTATAGATGAATAGAGACAGCTGAAAGGCACGGGTCATAGACTGATAGTCTCAAAAAACAGTATGTATATATATATACTGTCATTCGCCTTGGGCCGGACGGATCCGGATTGCTCAGCTGCGAGCTTGGTCATCATATAATGTTCTTTTTGAATCGAATCAGGTGTGGAAAATATGGGATTCTTCGAAAAGATGGTCTCCCGAAGGAGTATGTTAGTACTCAAACAAGAGAGCTTTTTGCTCGCGTTGTCATAAAAGTCCATAAAAGTCCATAAAAGTCCATAAAATCCATAAAGTCATAAAGTCATAGTCATATCGTTAGTAAAAAACAAAAAAAACCACAAAAAAACTTACCAATACCACGTGCAGCGACATCCGTAGCAACCATGATTGGTGACTTACCGGTTCTGAACTCGTTCAAAACCCAGTCACGCTCCTGCTGCTGCTTATCACCGTGGATGGCCAGTGCTGGCCAGCCGTCATCTCTCAAGTATCTTGTGATCTCATCACACGTTCTCTTTGTTGAGGCAAAGATCAAAATCTTTGAATTCTGATCCTGCATGGCAACTTCCAAGTGCTTGAGCATACGGTCTCTCTTTTCGTACTCGGAGATCACTTCGACAACCTGGCGAATTGTGTGCGAGGCAGACAACTCCAAGGAACCAACGGTGACTTGGATATAGTCGTTCAAGTAATCACGAGCCAAAGCCTGCACCTCCTTTGGCCAGGTGGCAGACCACAAGAGTGTCTGACGATCCGGTCTAATCTGTTCCAAGATCTTTCTGATCTGTGGCTCGAAACCCATATCCAACATTCTATCAGCCTCATCCAAGACCAAGTAGGTGACTCTTCTCAAGTTGGTCTTACCGGACTCAAGCATATCAATCAAACGGCCCGGCGTGGCAATACAGATCTCCACACCACGAGCCAAGTCTCTAATCTGCTGGCCCTTTGGCACACCACCATAGACACAAGTGTTTCTGATTCTAGAAGACTTACCAAACTTGGAGCACTCGGTTTGAATCTGTACAGCCAATTCTCTCGTTGGTGCCAATACAAGCACGATTGGACCATCACCATGGGACAATGGAGGCTGTGCGTTGATATGCACAATTCCCGGAAGGCAGTACGACAACGTCTTACCAGAACCTGTGGCGGCAATACCAATCATATCACGACCAGAAAGAGCCATAGGCCAACCTTGACATTGAATAGCAGTTGGCTTTGGGAAACCCTGAGCAATCACTTCATTCAACACATAGTCTGGGAATCCAGCCTCGTCAAAGTTCTCAATTGGGCGTGGGATGTCATGACCTTCACAACTCATCTCATGAGTGTTTCTAAACTGTTGGACTTCAGCTTCTGAACGACCGCTAACTTTTGCATCTTCCTGATAAAAGTTCTTCTCAAAGCGCGGCAGCTGCGATAAGTCAAATTCTTGCTTCTGCAAGTTATCACCAAGGTTACCCATTCTATCACCACCATAGCCGCCAGCATTACCACCACCATAACCACCACGACCACCACGGCCACCACTACTACCACCTCTGTAGCCAAAGTTTCTGTCAGAGCCTCTGTCGCCTCTGGAGTCGCCACCGCGGGCCTGGAACCCGGAGTTGTAACCGCCCTGTCTATCGTAGCCGCCGTAGGACATCTTTTTCTTTTTTGCTTTTAAGTAAATATGAGGGAAGGGGGAAGGTAAAGAGGGAAGAAGCGAGATGCCCTGATATTTATAATTTTTTTTTTGTAAAAAAAAAAAAGAAAGACTAAAAAAAAAAAGGATAATATTTCGCGAATGAAAATTTTCATATGCATTAGGTAAGCACAGGGTGTATGCTTATGTAAGCGTAGTACAACAACCAGTTACGTCCCCAACCTCCGGGCCCATATATATATACATAATGCATAGGAACAAAAAAACAACAAAACAAAAATACATATTATTAAGCGGGATTCACCCCCAAACCGTAAGGGGGAAGAATCTCACATCTTCCTTTTTTTGTAACTCTCCCCGTCTCCTATCTCCTATATCTTATCATCATCATATAAACACATGTTGGTAATGCATACGCGATGATTGGCCCTCGGAAATCACATGGTTCACTTCATCAGTACAACATAAGCCAAGATGGCAAGAATTAGTACGATAATGGCAATGATAAGACCCATGTTTTGTTCACCGCCTGTGGTGGCGGCACCTGAGCCGCCACTGGAAGAAGAAGGTGCACATGATGGGTCCAATACACCAACAAGCATATCAACTAACATCTCTCTTGATTCTTCAGAATGTCCAATATCCTTATGGTGTTAGTTGAATAAATAAGCATCAAATGTAGAATTAAAAACACTTACATCAAAGGGACCAGTAGCGTCGATACCACCACAGTCAATCATCACTTCTTCACCACCTCTATATGAGACGTTAGTTAGTAATAGAGAGAGATATATATGGCAGTATTAAAAACATACGGATGTTCATCCAAAAATGCAGTACAGTCATACACTTTCCCATCAATAACCATCCATAGGTCTTCTTTTGTGTTATGTTTGGAGATCTCGTCAAATGTGTATACGGTTGCCATTTTTATGATATGTATATATATAAATCTTATTAGATTTTAAAGAGAATTAGATAGAATAAATTTGAGGATTGTTCGATCTTAAAATTGATGGGCTTTAAAAAGCATCCTCCTCCTCCTTATGTGCGCGCGCACACCGCGCTTCTTGCCCGATTGGGGGAAAACCATCCGGTGGTTCGTTTAGTTATATGGTATTTATCGGCTTTGTTTTGTATGCCATCGCATTTTATATATATCATCGCATTTATATATGCCATCGCATTTATATATATATAGTATGGATATATATCATATAGATATATCATAGTATGAATATAAGGCCATATGGATATATAAAACACATACATACAGCATAATGTACATTTCATTATCTTACTTAAAAGTCAATCCCAGCAGCCTTGAGTGCACTTTTTCTTTCTTCAATCTTCTTGTTATTATTCTCATTCAACTTCTGTACATCTTTCTTTAGCTTTGATACCTTAAAGAAGGCCTTTTTAAACTTCTTTGTAACTTTAAACTCTTCATCAACCATGTTCACTTTCAACTGATGGTTCAACAAAAGATAGTTGTTCATAGTCTCTTGTGCTACTTGAGCATCACCAACATTAGAAAACTCAACAAATCCATAGTGTTTAGATCTTCCTGTTTTTTTGTTTCTTGGAAGTCTCACATTCGTAATATCACCAAACTGGGCAAAATATTTCTCCAATTCCGTCTCTTCAAAGCCCTCCGGTAGTCTACCAATGTAGATAACACCCTTGGATACTTTTTTCTGTTTCTGCAGTTGTCTCTTAGTCTGTACTGGTAATTTCTTCACTTCATGTGTCTCAACCTGTGTTGTCTTTGTCTCTTCCTCAGCATCAGATCCTTCATCGTCTGTGCTTTCAAACCCTGCAAATTCCTCTTCATCTTCATCTTCTTCACTCTCAGATTCGTTCACAATCTCTTCCTCCTCATTAGATTCATCATTAGACTCCTCATCAGATTCATCATCAGACTCGCTAAGAAGCACCAGCTCCTCCTTTTCCACCTTCTTCACAGGCCTCTCACTCTGCTGCACGGCCCTCTTAGGCTTCACTCCGGACTTCTTGGTCAACTTGGTACCCATCTTTGTATATATATATAGAGAGATACTTTCTTTGTTTTATATCCCACAGTATTAGTACCACAGCTTCAAAAGTCTCGCATACAAAATTTTTTCAAGCTCATCGCGCGAACGCCAGGGCTCGCAACAGCGGTAGGGGCACGTGACACATTAATGTGAGTCTTCATATGAGTCTTCTTTATGTAAGTTTATTAGCTATTATATGGCATTATATATATATATATATATATGATATATATACACTCAGAATGAGCTCTGAAGCAGCTTGAAAGTCGCTCTGAAAGGCAGCCCAACGACATTGTAATAATCACCTTCGATTCTATCGATCAATAAAGCACCTTTCATTTGAAGCCTATAACCACCAGCAACACCCATTCCTTCATTGGTTTTGACGTATGACTCAATGAGTGTATCCGATGTATCATTGGCAAAGAACAACAGGGTTTCTTCAACATGAGACGAAATCGTACCGTTGTTTATAACAACAACACCGGAAAGTACACTTTGTGGGTCCTCAGAGTCTCTAAATAGCTTTAGATTACGTAATTGCTCAGCATGGTCTTTTGGTTTCTCATAAATGGTTCCCCTATGGCAAACAACGGTGTCTGCTGAGAGAATGATGGTGTTATGGTGTTGATCTTGTGATTTCTATTGTGTTAGTGCCTAATGTCCTAAAAATGTGATGAAAAGATGAACTCACCAGTTGGTCATACACGGCCTGTGCCTTACCCATGGCGGTATGTCTCACATACTGTGCTGTTAGTATATATGTATATATATATATATATGTGTATATATATATATTGATATTTGACTCACCTCTTTAGGAGTATGAAGCGATTTGTCCAAGTCTTCTTCGAAATTAGATGGAAGTATCTCGACATCCAAGAAGCCCATTTGTTCAAGAATTTCAATCCTTCTAGGTGAAGTAGATGCAAGGATGAATCTCTTGTTGGATAATTGGGTATAAAGTGGGTCTTGAATTGGTAGAATTGACATTGTTGTTTGAGTGATGGTATAAAGTGTAAAAGAGTTGTGTCGCGATAGCTACTGTAATTTTATATATATATATATATATATATATAATTTGATGCATTGATATATATCAATCGAAGAACGTATATGTCATACATGCATATAGGTAATCTGATATATCAATGCTTCTTTAGACTTTGATATATATCATCAACACAATACGTTACTATATATATATATATATCGAGCTATATACAAACCCCATATCTCGTGACCTGTCGTCATCTGCTCGATGCCAATTCCCTAAATAGGTATCCGTTCTGCGCCAATAGCGAAAGATGCACGCACTCGCGTTTAACAGCGCAGCACGCTCAATTTAAACAGTGGAAATCTATAGGGAAATACTCCAAAGGGTAATGAATAAACACGCGCTTTTTTCGGTGTCTCGGGGTTGATTTTCGCCATTTTTGTGCCATTAGGTTTTGCAAACAATATGTACAAATTTATATACAATCAATGACAAAAAGATCTTCACCTCTGTTATATTGTGGTTGATACTTTGGTGTACTCCATAAATCATCCCGAAAGTGGAGAATAAACATATATCGAGGCTATAGAGGGGGACTGGTAAGAAGGGGTTTGACAACTGCATATGGGATTTTAATATTCATTCTTGATATATATACCTTCATATCTGACATATATCTGATATATATACCTTCATATCTGACATATATCTGACATATATCTCAGACAACATCACGACATTAATGAAGAGAACACTGGACTACGAGCCAGGTGACATATCACTACCATCCCCACAGTACTCCGAGCCAGAGGATCTGATAGAATCACCTACAAAGAAACACAGAGAACACTATCATCACGAACTGAATGACTCGATTGATGACGCTGTATTGGAGATCATATACCCACATACAAACACCATACAGAGAGACAAGCTCCGGATATATAACAACCCGTTGATTTTAATATTCTTTGGGGTCTTGAAAGACCATTTGGATTGTTTGGAACAAAACTACGATTCATTACAAAAATTGTTCAATACAAAGATCATTGGGGTATCACACAATTTACACTCCAATGAATATTCATTCCCTTTGGTCAATGGAGTGTTGATAACGAAAAAATTGAATGCTAGAGACCCTATGGGTGGTGGTGTTTACCCAAATGATATGATTGTTGTGTATGACAGATTCGGGATAAAAAGACATCAAGTGGTGCTGAGGTGTGGCGGGAGGCCTGTGGTTGAGCGGTCAGTGGTGGATGTGGTTAAGGATTTGATGGAGGATATATACTGATCCTAGCCTAGACCCTGGTGGTCTAGGTGGGGGTCTAGGCTTTATATCCGAAAGACTTCAAGCATATATATATATATATATATATGTTATGTCCGGGTGGAATATATATATATCGACTAGCCAATCTCCTGTTTAATCTGTTGGTACTCTGCGATCTTCTTCTTCATCTTCTCCACCTCTAGATTCACTTTTTTTAGTCCATTGTCTAACCTCGCAATTTCTTCTCTTTCAGTCTCCTTAGAGAATGTGCTTTCAGCTTTAGACTCAGGGACCATATTCCCAGCCTGTTGTGTCATTATTTGGAACAACTGCTCTGTGGGCTCATTAAACACAATTTCATCGTATTGAATGCTTTCAACGTGTGATCTCATCTCATCTGTTATCTCAGTCTCAGGGGAGACACCGTATGGATGCAGTCTCAAATGATGATACACACTCACGTTCTTCTCATTCGCTTCTGATATGAAGAAGATCTTTATGCCTATTTCGAATTCACCCCATCCTGTTTCTGTAACTTCAAATGGTGGAGCTTCAATGGAACGCGTGGCGTTGTTATATGTATCATGCAGCTTAAACACCACTTTCTTGATGAAATACGACAAGTCCTCACCATGGGGCCCACGTACAAACACTGTCCAACTATGTGTATGATCTGGTGATGCCGTTGGTGGTTTTGTATCTCCCAATGGCTTTGCTGTGTTTCCCCATAGAATTGGTCTGGAAATGGAGAGTGTCTGTTTGGTTAGTACTTGGCTGTGTGCTATTATATGAGAAAAGAAAAATTACAGAACTCACTTTGACTCTCTTGTTCGATGGAGGCATTGCCATATTGTATAGTCTTCTCAGTCTTGTAGTCTCCGCTTTATAGTCTTGTTGATGTATAACTCCCCCCCTCAAAGCCTAGAAGTCTAATTTCTATCTAGATCGCGTAAACAAGGAAAAAAAAAACGAACCGTCACACATTTCTTATTTATACTATATTCGTGTGGACTAGACCATCAACAAAGACTAGACCCGAGATATAAAACCACAGATGACACTCAAGACTATATATATTGCAAGGGTGAGCGCTCTCCCCCCTCCCACCAGATAAGATTCTATTCTATACAAGGGACTAACTTTGCAGCACGGTTACAGGGCCAACTGGCTACCTCCTCCACACCCGGAGTCCCCTACTGGAATTGATTCGGACCCACCGCTGGCACTCCATGGCGAAGACCAGGCCAAAGAGCTGGCACATTATATGCTTTCGATACTGCCGCAACCTGGAATGATTTTCTCGTCTCCGTTCTACCGTTGTTTGCAGACTGCCACGCCAATTGCCGACTTATTGGAGTGTGATATAGTGCTAGAGAGTGGCATTGGTGAGTGGTATAAACCGGACCGTCCTACGATCCCACAGCCTGGTGGGTACTCTCTCTTGAGTAGGTTCTTCCCACGGTTGAAAGACCACTGGGAGGCATTGGTCAAGCCTTCAACCAAGGGCGAGACCGAGGAGCAGATCTTCCAAAGGTGTCAAGCGTTCTTTAGGGAATTCATTCCGGCATTTGAGGCAGGGCATCCGGAGATCGAGACCGTGCTGCTAGTCACGCATGCAGCATCGAAGATTGCCCTTGGAATGGCACTGATGGGGTTCTCCTCCGTTCGTGATACCATTGACGACGAGGACACAAGACTTAGAGCTGGGGCATGTAGCTTGGATCAGTTCGTGCTGCAACAGGATAAATGGACTGTGACGATGAATGGTAACACCGAATTCCTTACAAAGGGCGAGGAGATGCATTGGGACTTCCTTAATGGGTTTGAGGCAGGTAGTGATGCTGATATTGCAGCTCGTGCACACGCATTGGGTAATGCAGAGAAAGAGGAGTATCAAGATGTCTACGTCACATTGGACGTGCCCTCGAACAACTTCAACCACCAAACGATCCCACCCACTGCCAAGTTGCAAGTGAGTGGCCTACACACTGATAAACCGCTATTTAAGATTGATAACGAGGTATACCAGGGCGATTGGAAGAAAATGGTGGGCACAGAGGTGGCATTCACGGATGATTTGGGGGAAAGGTATAAAGTTGTTGATAGGCTGGAGCTGGAGGATGTGACACCTTCATAGTCGATTCATTTCATAGATAATACCCACTTTTCTCTTCTAGATCTACCTATATATACATATATATGTCTACCCCACGCTAGCCCTGGTGGTGTACGGGTGGGTGGGTCTACTAGCAGGCGTTCTGGGCGGCGCCCACCACGCGATGGCCCAGTTTCGCGAATTTATTCATTCGAGCCAGCAGCGCCCCTAGGAGTGGGCCCCCCGCGAAATTTGGTAAAAGTTCCCCCCCAAGAAGGGCTGAAAAGAGCGTGGGGAATCCATTGAAATAAAAACCTGGCAACTCCATTTTGGATTCCCCCCTTGTAAACTCTTGAGATCGTATCACCACACAACAAAATGTCGATCATCCAGCTCGCCAGAGTCGCTGCCCGCCCGGCTGTTCGTGCTCTTCCAAGGTGAGTCCCACAAAGGCCCAGCCCAGCTCACAGTCCCACCTCCTCCCTGGGGGGTGTTACTGTGTTGTTGGTCCCCACTCAAAAGACGTGGTGGGAACCACACCCCAAGCACAAAACCACAGATAGACTAACAACCGCCAGATGCACCCAGCTTTCCAAGTTCGCCGTGCGTTTCCAGAGTTCGTACCCTCCACACACCATCATTGGCATGCCTGCGCTGTCGCCAACCATGACACACGGTAACTTGGCCATTTGGAACAAGGCCGTGGGCGATGAGCTCAGTGCCGGCGAAGCTATTGCCGAGATCGAGACCGACAAGGCCCAGATGGACTTTGAGTTCCAGGAGGACGGTTTCTTGGCCAAGATCCTCGTCGAGGCCGGCGCTAAGGACGTGCCAGTGAACACCCCAATCGCCGTTTACGTGGAGGACAAGGCCGATGTCGAGGCTTTCAAGGACTTCACCGTGGACACTGCTGCTGCACCAAAGAAGGACGCACCAGCAGCCAAGGAGGAGACCCCAGCTGCTAAGGAGGACGCTCCAGCTAAGGAGACCTCTACTCCAGCTTCCACCCCAAAGGCCGCACCAACCGACAGAATCATCGCTTCCCCATTAGCTAAGAACATTGCATTGGAGCACGGGCTGTCCCTCAAGGGCGTCGCCGGCTCCGGCCCATACGGCAGAATCATCAAGCAGGACGTTGAGAAGCTCATTGCTGAGGCTTCCAAGGCTCCAAAGGCTGCTGCTGCTGCCCCAAAGACCGCTGCTGCTGCCCCAGCTGCTGCCGACTACACCGACATCCCAATTTCCAACATGAGAATGATCATCGGTAAGCGTCTGTTGGAGTCCACACAGACAAACCCATCGTACATCGTGTCCTCGCAGATCTCCGTGTCGAAGCTGCTCAAGCTCAGAGCCTCGCTCAACGCCGCTGCCAACGACCGTTACAAGCTGTCCATCAACGACATCTTGATCAAGGCCATTGCTGTTGCTGCCAGACGTGTGCCAGATGCTAACTCTCACTGGATCGAGGCTGAGGGCGTCATCAGACAGTACAACAACGTTGACGTGTCTGTCGCCGTTGCCACGCCAACCGGCCTGCTCACGCCTATTGTGAAGAACGCCCACACCAAGGGTCTTGCCTCCATCAGCGCCGAGGTCAAGGACTTGGGCAAGAGAGCCAAGGAGAACAAGCTGGCTCCAGCCGAGTTCCAGGGCGGCACCATCTGTATCTCCAACCTGGGCATGAACCCGGCCGTGAACATGTTCACCTCCATCATCAACCCACCACAGTCCACGATCTTGGCCATTGGTACACTGCAAAGAGTCGCTGTGGAGGACAAGTCTGCTGAGCACGGCTTCTCCTTCGACGACAAGATCAGCATCACCGGTACGTTCGACCACAGAGTCGTCGACGGTGCTAAGGGCGGTGAGTTCATCAAGGCCCTGAAGGACGTGATTGAGAACCCATTGGAGCTGCTGTTGTAAGTTGTAAGTTGTAAGTAAGTTTATATATATAAAGTAAAAGTGTGATATATAAATTTCGCGACATTTTGATGTACAGAAAATTAAAGACTAGA
The DNA here is from genome assembly GCA_030567055.1 of Petasospora taoyuanica. NCBI lineage: Eukaryota > Fungi > Ascomycota > Saccharomycetes > Phaffomycetales > Wickerhamomycetaceae > Petasospora > Petasospora taoyuanica. The sequence continues at coordinate 58,991 of JAKUBZ010000045.1, forward strand.
CTGGGAAGGAAAGACTAAATTAATGTACCCCTGGAACTTTAACCCAAGGAACTGCAAGGGACTGAACGATGTCACTCAAGGAGATCTTAGAGGACGAGAAAGACCTCGAAGAGGTTGATATCGAAGTCTCTGCCGAGCACGACGAACAACTATGCTCGGAATGCCAGGACATGCGCATCGAAATAGAGTGCCAGGACTGTCAAGAGAACTTTTGCGGTGGATGCTTTGCATTAGTACACCATGGAGGCAAGAGAAAGTCTCATAGGTTCACCAAGTTGTATGAAGAGACTGAGAAGATGCAGGAGAAAGCAGAGGATGAGACTATGGAAGAACAAGACTCAGGCGCAAAAGACGGACTCATCTCCGAGAGTGCGACTGCAAAGATACTCAAGGACATAAAGAGACAGGCTCAATACATTCCAATGAGATTAACAGCGGAGGAGAGACACCTTTTGAGATTGCTGGAGGCTGCGCTGAACGTCTCCGAGTACACCGACAAGGTCGACATCTTGTCCTACACCTCCAAGTCCAAGCGTATTGTGAGCCAGTTGAAAGAGATGTGTTCTGTGTTGGCTGGTCTTGTTGTTGCCTCCAATATGAAAGCCGGGAAACTTCTGATCGAGGACAAAAACTTTGAAGATAACGCCGACTGGTATAAGTCTGTATTTGAGATCGGAAGACGCTACAAGATTATGAATCCAGACCGTATGCGAGACTCGTATGGAAGACTTTGTTATATGGTGATGGACTCGACATTACCTGAGATTGAGCAACACATGGAGTTCAACTTGTATAAGCCGATAAAGACGGTGGTGAACTTTTTGAAGTCTAGAGATGATAACGGCAGGGCTATGGGTCTATTGGATGACGAGCAGTTGTTGTATGCCACCATGGAGATCTCACCTGTGGGGAAGTCCAGACCACAGATTAGAAGAGAGATCAAGTTGAAAGAAGATGCGATTGAACGTATCGCTGGACGTTATTCATCTAGAGAATTCCCCAAGGAGGATATCCGCCAAGTTTTGTATTCCATTGGTGACTACAACGCGTACACGCATACCAACCGTAAGCCAATCATCCGATTCCTCGAAAGACTCGAACAGTTCCAACAGCCTGACATCAAGGAAAAATTCAGCATTGGAATCCAGTATGGAAGATCTGGTGCAAGACTCACACATGACCACGAGAGACAGTACGAGTACGTTAAGCAGTCACTTATGTTGTGGTCGTTAATCCAAAGAGAGATGATTCATCTGTGGTACATTGCAGACGAAGACCTCTATAATGGCACTGCTTACAAGTTAGTTTCTACTGGTCAGGGACTTAACAGAGTGAAACCATGCCCTGCATTGTACAAGGAGATGTATCGGATTGTGGGTGAATGTAAGTCTCGTTGTTCCTCATGGATCGGTTCCTCTGTTATTCATCTGGGTGATGACGCTGTACCGAATGCTCTGTTCTTCTTGAACAAGTACATCCAAGTACCAAGTATTCTCATCCCAATTGATCAATGTTTGTTGAAGATTGATGAATTGGTAAAGGACGAATCGTTAAAGAGGTACATCGACACCGAATTCGGTAATGTGGAGACCCTCAAGTTAACCATTCTTCAAGACGCATTTGCACACATGTTTGATGGTTCCGGTGCTGATAACTTCTACATGTCCGGTTCGTGTATTGACGGAAGACTCACTTCAGCCTGGAATCACACAAATCAAATTGCAAAGAAGAGTTACTATAACGTGTTTTTGCTCTCCGGGTTCATCGGGTTTAACGGAGCCGAGGGGTTCTAAAGCCGAGTGATTATATAATCCCCCGCCATTAAAAAAGAAAAAAAAACAAAAGCACACACATACATGCATACGCATTAACTATTAGACTCAAACACGGTACTCAGCATTATCACCAACATTGGCTGCATAAGTATTGGTACCATACGCAGTGGTACCAACAGGATTAGTAGCGCCAATAGGATTAGTAGCACCAATAGGATTAGTAGTGGTACCAACCGGAACTGTAGCAGCATTAGTAGTAGTGGTAACAGGAACATCTTGTGTTTGTGTCTGAACCTCATACGGTTCTCCAGCAACGGTCTGGTTCTGGTTCTGCAAACTGGCACCATTGTGGGTATAGTCAGCATCTGGGTCGTAGTACTTGCTAAAGGCGAGCCCACTCTTGTTCATCTTGACGCCAGAGACCGAGCCTGGCTGCCAGAGAGCAATGCCTCTCTTTCGCTGCACGAGAGGTCTCACAATGTTCCACAGCAGCATGAGAGAAGAGATGGTAAACAACAAGAAGGAGATGGCGGCAAAGGCGCATGCGGCCTTGCCCGAGCGACACCCGTGCGTGTCCGAAGAGTCAAAGTAGTAAGAGGAGCACGAGATCCCGGCAAACCGCGCAGCACCTCCAATAAACGAGCTCAGCCAAAAGATCGCAATGATGATCTCCATGATGAGCATTGGACCCGCCATGAGCAGGGAGCTCATGCAGAGCGCAAGGCACCCAATGACAAAGAGGTACACGAGTGACAGCGCGCCGCTAAACGTGGTCAGGCGCATACGCGTGTCCGTTCTGAAAAACAGCGACAGCGAGGCCGCAGCGAGGCCGAGGGCCACAACAACAAAGATAAACTGCAGCAGTCTCAGGCCGTAGGTCACCACTGGGTTTGCAGTACACAGGCGGGTGAACTTGGCAGCTTTCCCGCTCTCGGGTGGTGCATTGCCCATAGCGTGTGGCTCCTCCGTGCGGTACTTCTCGTGGTGGTACTGATCCGTCGGGGAACCGACGGTCGACTGGTCGTGATCCTCCTGCAAAGTTGGGTTGGGCATGGCGTTGGCTTGGGAATACTCGGTCATTTTTTTGCTTTTTAGTGCCTATTGGTGTAATCCCAATGGTTTAAAAATCTACAGAAAGAAATAATATATATATATATATATATATAAGTTAGACATTACAGGTTGCTTTGGGTAACTCTATATTGGAGATTGCGCCTGCGCGTGTGACACAATATTGGAAACGGAAAGTACGAAAAAAACGCACCGCGCAGTGCCGAAGCTAAACAATATGCTTGAGCGCCTAAGCGCATACCGTCTCTACAAGTAGTTAACAGTTACTTAACAATACACATTAAACATTACTTACGTCTATCCTCAGCAAAAAAAACAATTGGACAACCCAATTATCACCATATTAGACACATCACCAGAACGGCTGCGCCATATCGAGCAATGCTCCCTCTACCAGCAACAGTGGCCCCTACAAATCGCCAAACTCTGCTGTGTCCCACTCAACCCCATCTTTACCATTCATCGGTAGTTCTTCCAGAGTAGTTGGGAAACTTGTGGTGTTTAAACCAGTGGGTAGATCTCCACCTTTGGCACCAGGACCAACAACACCATTAGGACGTTTAAGCATATATGGTGGTAAGAATCTTCCAAATATTTGCATATCCAATTGGTCAATCATACCGGGCATATAAGATTCGTCTGGGACATTAGTGGTAGAGGCATTGGTCCCAACATCTCTCAACTGATTGATGAAATTATCAAAATTGGCCAAGTGATCAAAGTCGTTCAAATTATCCTCCAATTTAACATCATACGTGGGTGTAACAGAAGTTTGTGACACGGGGAAATCGTGATACGTATTCACATCTGAAGATGAAGTTGTCAAGTTTTGAGTCAATGGAACACCAAATTGCTTATTCATAGCTTGTTGTTGTTCCAAGTGTCTTCGTTCATGTAAAATCTGAGTCTTTCTGTTCAATTGTTCAAACAAAGAGTTTAAGATGTTATACGTTCTTGAGGCTGCAGCAGAGCTATCTTTCAAAATAGTCAAGATCTCCTTCCCGGTTTCTGCATCACGTCTGATATCTGGGAAATCAGGATGGAATTCATCATATGGTACTTCATGCACATAGTAAACCAGACATGCCACCGAAAAGAAAATGGTATAAATACTAAACCAGTAAGATCCACTCAACATATTCTTCTTGATCATATCCTGTGCCAAGTTCACCACAGTACGTGCCACAGAGACACAATTCTTTGCCCTTTGGATAGACAACATATCAACGTTCTGTTGAGATGTATACTTTGGAGAGATGTAATGAATGAAAGGACGATACAACACAATCTGAACATGCAAGAAGGCCAAGTGTAAGAGTCTGTTGGCCTTGTAGTACTGGAATGGTGGGTCATATCCTGGGATCAACTCCTTAGGCAAGTTGGATAACCAACCACGTAGCTCGAGTTCCATCTCTGATACTTTCTCATGTGACGTCAGCTTCAAGTCACCACTGATTGGATACAAGTTCTTCACAATGTTGTTCAGCACGAGGATGAGCTTCGTATGGGAATTGGCAATGGCTGAGGAGGAAAGCTTCCCCTCTTGCTGTGGCAAGTACCCTGCCTCTGTGATATTCTCATCATCCAACTCCAATGGTAAATCCTGATCAATATCTTCCAATGAAATGGACCGTGGAAGCCCCAACATTGTATTCACATAGATATCCATCTTATAAATGGTCCAAAAGATTCTTTTTCTCGTCTCAAGTTCGATGGGGTTGAAATCATGTGCCAAATTTCTATGAAGTCCCTCTCTTAGAGCAGATCTGAGTGCCACTCCGATGTATGAATAGCAAGTGGACAATCGCGCAGAGCACTGCAAAAACAAGATGAGCATAACGATGGTCTGAATGGCGTACAGGTCCTTGGCCTCGGTGATATCGATGAGCTTTCTGGCGGCAACAAAGTATCTGTACCCTTCATCTTCCAAGAACTTGTCATCAACACCGTTCTTTTTACTGAACAGAGCACCGACAGCCATCACAGAATACACCAGCGGTAAGAACTTGTTCTGCTTATCCGTGTAGTTCTCCGGGTCTGTTTCATACAACTCATCCAAGTCCTTGATGAACGAAGGACGATGATAGAATCTGAACAGAACACACGGCGAGGCCCAAGACTTGGTGACGAGCTCCAGCGCCACGTTCTTCGGCGGCAGGATGATTTTGATCTCCCGCCCATCCTTGGATTCTATTGAGCCGTCAACATTGGGCTGTGGGATGTTGAGTTTGGGCTTCTTGCCCTTTCTTGGGTCTCCAGACACGGCGGCAACCGAATTAGAAGGAAAGCATGAGTTTGTAGGCGTTGATCCACTCTTGCCGCCACATGACACCGTGGAGTTGGGCGTACCACCACTGTCAAGATCGCTCTTGGTTGGTGGTGGCGCTGCCTGTTGGTATGCCTCTGTGAGGGCGGTTAAATCCACTGCTCCACCACCAATGGCCAACCGACTCTTGGAAAACTGCTCTTCAAACGTCTCGTAGTGGAAGTTGGCATCAAAGACATCCAAATCTGGCAAGAGCAAGTGCAAAACCTGCTCGGCAGACCTCAGTTTCGACTCGATCAGATGGAGGTCGGCGCCGGTTCTTTTCCTGTTCGTGGGCTGGTCGTACGTACAATCATAGGAATACACAGTACAGTGGATACACGGCTGCTGCCCGTCACACTTGACTTTCTTCTTGCGACACTCGTCACACGCCCTGTTAACACGCTTCCGCTTCTGTGCTTTCCCACTGCCGTGGACGCCACCATTGTTAGGGTTGCTGCTGATGCTATCTCCAGATGGGATGGTGATGGAGGGTGAACCCATGTCCTGTGACTGCGGCATCTCTGGTAGCCGTGTGCAGCGCGCGGGAAGGGTTGGTGTTCAGAGATGCTGATGGCCGGCCTTTCAGGATCTCAGTAGGGCAAATTTGAAGCTTCTCTTGTAGGGTAAAATATAGGGAAAGATCTGTTTGATAGTCATAGGGCCCTTCTAATAAAGCTCACAGCCGTCACAACTCACAACACCCCGTCTGCGCCAAAAACGCTCAATACGGCAGGGCGCGCGCGCCACGAATATCCTCACTGGGCCACTTGGCGAAGTGCCACAGTCTTCCAGAACAATTAATTCGCGCTGCGTCGCCCGGACCATACTTCCCGAGCTTTGCGCCACTCCCAAATCGGGTAACCGCTTGGCTCCCCCGCTGGCGAAAAAGCCATCGGTATATGCTTCAAAAAATTGAGATGGGCTTCTCGACTTGTACACCTCGATATAAAGGATAGCCATATAGAATCAAGGGCTGCATTCCTCAGGCTAAACTCTTTTTTTTGCCCCCTAGTTGCGATCTCTGGGCTGTTCCTAACCACTAATTGATAAATCGATCTCATCGCCAATCCCCCCGCCCCTCCTCCAATCGCAACAATAGCTGATGCGATGTGTGCCGATGTGCCCCCTAAGATTTAGAGGCGTGACGTAAAAGGCGTAAATTGAAGTGGTGTTCGGGTGCACAATTACCTAATCGCAGTTATAGTAAAAGTAGAACACTCTTACGTAACCCAGACCCGGGCCCAGTGTTTACAATCCGCGGCCAACATGGCTCCAAAACAAAAACAAAAACAAAAAAACATCAACAAACTCTCAGAAACAGGGACAGAGAAGGACGACAACGGGCGCTCCATCGGTACAAAACAGCGCTTAGTGCGAACTTAAGCCAGGTGAATCTTCGGTACTCCCAGCAGGCCATCGATCACTTTCATAAACTGAGTACTTGCGCAGAGAGCGGATTTTTTTCCAAGCTTCCCGCATACACCCAGCAAAAGTCACTCCCCTACTATCACCAAGCAGCTGCTGCCTGCACATATCTTCTCACACATAAAACAGGGGGCTTCTCTTTTTTTTTAATTGGTTTCATTTTCATTTGCATTGCACAGACATCATCACGATGGCAGATTCGAGGAAGAGAGGTGCTGATGGCATCGTCGACAACGTAAGTTGAGGCCCTTTTCCCACTCACACAGCGTGGGGCTCTCTAGTGGCGCCACGACTCGGGGACGGGCAATCCACTTGAGGTGTGCTTTTTGGAGGAAATTGGATGTTCACACAGGGCGGTGAGGAGTTTTTGATTCTCCTGAGTCCCAGATGGTCTCAATTGAACACCACCGCTCCCCGCTATTAGCCCTCCTCTAGTGGCAGCCCCCCCCCCCCCCCCCCCC